>VZTE01004406.1:534656-607315 GCA_013397775.1 Eulacestoma nigropectus
TTTTTTTAAGTTTAAAATCATACCTAGTCCTAGGTTGTGGACACTGCTTGGAAGAGAAATCCTAGAAATGGTGAGAAAGACTGGAAGACCTGCCATCTGGCTTTCTATGACAAAACAGCCTTAGGCTGGCTGAATGGCAGGTGTTGAAGTCTTATTAAATGCACTAATTATTTATGGCTTTCAACTGTTCTTCAATTACACAGAGCTTCTGTTAGTATGTGTTGTACTCTCAGATTAACAGTGTGTTACTGATTTATGTTTACAATTAGCAGTTTCTCTGAAGGAGGACAGAGCTTTGTGATTTTGTGGGTTTTTTTTGGTTTTTGTTATATATAATACTCTTTAGTTATACAATCACTTATTGCTTCTGTTGTTGCTTTCCACTGGTTTCCTGACAATGCAGTGTTGGTGGTAAAAAGGTACAGAACAGAAAGTTGATTTTTATTTTTTTTTATTTGCCTCTGACAAGAGTAATACTCATTTAATGTACTTTAATTTGCTGTTTCATTTATTATGATAGCATTTTTCAGGGCAATACACTCTAGAGAGCTCTACACTTTGAAAAAAGCTCTACATTTTTCAGAGCTCTAAAATTTGAAAAACTGCTCTAATCCCTACTAGTATCAGACCTTAAGTTCTTCTGAGGACTGAAGCTCATTCTTTGTAGTCTTTGGTCCTGAATGTCTGTCTTTAGGCATTGGTACCTGAAGGAAATGGCTTTTCCCTTTTTCCTGTAGAGTGAATTAGTCTGTTTTTTATTATAATTTGAAGTTGGAAAGGAAGAAAAGATTTGGACTTCTAAGAATGCAGTAAAACCAATCTTTTAGAGGACGAGAGATCAAACAGAAATATAAGCCATTTGGTCTCCAAGAAGAGTTACCCATTTGGGCCATGTGGGTACCAGCAATAGTAGCCACAGCCAACAAGGGTGCCAGAAAAATAATTGAGAACCAGCCTAATACATAGATGTAATGAGACATTTCTCATAGACACATCCTTTCTAGGTATTGACACTTGGCTGTTAAATGTTGCCAGACATGCCCTATAGTGACAGCATATGTTGAGCTTATTGTTCTGTTGGTAAAGAAGGTGAGCAAAAAATAAATTGTAGATGTTATCAAAACCATAAAGCATTGCTTATGGTCAGGTTTTACCCAATCCAAAATGTTTTATTTAGATGAAGATTCAAACACAACTTTTGCGTATTAAGAGTTTACACTTGAATAGCTTCATTGAATTTAGAGATGCTGCTATCGCACCTGAGAACAGAATATAGATTTTATTTAGAATGAGTCTTATGTTCTGGTAGAGATTACTTAAACGGAACTATTCTCATTGTTACATACCTTTTCTGTAATAGACTACTTTTCAAGAATTTGAAATCTCTTGTGAAATCTCTTTATATATTTTCATTACTGGAAGAGAGGAAAAAATATCTCATTTATATAGTATCCCAACAGCATGTGCTGGCAAAGTGAAGGAAGAACAAATCAATAATTCCAACACCAGTATTTAAATTTCAATACTTCCATTAATGAAAATGGGTCTGTTTTCTATTCTTTTTCAAAATGCTAGTTCATGTCTTGTCTTAAGCACTTTACGAGAGTGGGGACTAGGAATGTAACACTATGTGTGATATAATCTCTAATACAAATAGTTGGCTTAGGTTTTTTGACTTTATGTATAAACAATAGCAACTACTGGGTGATGTAAAATGCATTACTATTAAGAGAATTTATTTGAACAAACTGAAGGTAATTTAAGGAGGTCAAGGAAGCCACCTTTATATTGTTTAACTAGACTCTTTTCTCACTGCACCACTGAAGTGTTGGTGGGAATAGTTGTTAGCAATATTCATCTCCAAACATTTCACAGTTTTAATGGAAGGATAAATGTAAATTAAGATTAATTCATGTTGTTCACCATCATTTCCACCATGATTGATACATCTCAGCTGTTTTTGTGACATTTCTCTCAGTGATCTCCTGAAGCTGCACAGGACAGTTGGGCAGGGACCTACCTCTTTTAAGTGCTTTGGAAATGTAGCAATAGTCCTATGCTGCTATCTCCAGTGGTCTGTAGTCTGCTATGCTTTGCAGCATGGCAAATTGATCTACTGCAAGAATAGACAAAGAACATGCACTTGTTTTCCAGCTGCAGTTAGGTCTATTCACAGACTCAGGCTTATTTTATTTTCCAAGATATATCAGTTCTCTCTGCAGTGGGTTTTTATTTCAGCTTCAGAAAAGCAAGTTCCTTCTGTCATGAGAGAGCAGAAAAAACAAGATTCTCCTTACATGTGTAATATTGTAATTAAGTTCATACTCTTTGTTCTGTCCATCAATTCATACATATCTTTTAAGAATCAGCTTTCTAAGCAGGTATTTAATACAGTAAAATCTGGTCCATTTGTCGGTTCCTGGTGAGTTTTGTCATCTGATTAAAGATCAATAGTTAAAAAACATACTCAAAGAACTCAAGTGTGTATTTTTCTTAAATGTGTACTATATGCAGAAATGAAAGCTATTTTCATAAACACAGTCCTTTCTGTCTCTTTATCTACAACACCACTTTCCTCCTCTCCAATTTCCTAGCTTGTGCATTATAACAAAATCTATGATGGCCTTTAAATAGTTGGATTTTTAAAAGAAATGAGTAAGTACATAAAGCTGTTGTCATATATTAGTATGAAAGTGACACCTCTGTGTTATGATTATTGCTCTTCTTGCATGAGGCATCTTGGTATTTTGTGATTTATTTAAAGGAAATTTTGTGATACATCAGGATAATGGAGCCAACATTGATTTGAAAGGCAAAAGGGATTATAAGTATAATCAAAAAGTTGTTTCGGAAGTCTCTTTCCAGAAGACTGTGCTGAACTTAGTGAAAACTCTGTAGACTGGCCTGGTGGTAACTGGGCATTAATTTTATTGGTACCAAACTTCAAACTAAACATGGACTTGTGCCCTTATCTTGTTAATGACTCAAGACCAAAATTTTTAGAAGTGATGCTTGTTTTGCTACTTGAAACAAGAATCCAAGTGCTTTGGCTAGAAGTCTCTCTAACAAGAGAAGCTGTTTTCATGGTAGTTTCCTAGCAGGATAGTTTTTTCATCAGTATACACATCAGAATGCCTATAGATGTGTATATACATCGGTATGTATGGAAAACTATTTTTCCTTTTGTTTTTCTTCTACAGACGTAAACATATACCAGTTTGCATTTTTAGATTCTAGTGAGGGGAAAAAAAAAAAAAACACATTTAAATCTATATAAGGGATGTGATACTTTTTTTGCAGAAAAAATTATAATGTTGTAATCATCTAAAATGGCATAAAATGCAAATGTTATACTTTTGCCATTTCGGTTCTTGTATGGTGACTCTCCCAATGTTAAACTTTTTTGAAGATCCAGTCATTAAATGATGTTGAAATTTGTTTTACAAAATAGATAATATCTATTAGAGTTGATGATGCTTTATACAATTTAAGTTGCATAGTTTAGGTTATCAATAATATGAGCTTTATTGTTGGCTGCACAAGTGCCCTTTTACCATGCAGGTACTTGATGAATACATCCCATGCTGTATTTCATATTTTGAAGCATTTAAAATTACCAGTATTTTGATTACATTTGCATGCTGCCTATATGACATACTATAAAGTTACAGCTTTTTAAAGAGCATTGCAAATATATCTCAACTAAAAATTAGTCTTTTTATACAATCTTATCAACTGGAACTGGAATAAAAACCAATAACCACATTTTAAAAGGTATTAAAGTCCCCAGAAGATGTGGAAATGTTCTTAAATGTATGTGGAAGAAGGACTAAACCCCTAAAAGGCAGCAGTGCACTGTTGCCCTTCTTAAACACAACCAAAAACCAGTTTTTAAGACTTTGACCTAGTGTATTTGTCCTAACTTTGCAGGAGATTTGAGTCTTACAGCGAAACCTACTTAATCTGATAAACTAGATGTCCTGAACTGAAAACTGAAATGAGTCTCACTGTTTTTCTGTTATCACTTGTTCAGTTTTACCACAAGGTATCACTGAAGTTGTCCTCTTTCACCAGTTGAACTATAATTCTCGCTAAAATTAAGATTGTATTAATTCACATACATGTTTATTTTATCAGTAGTGGATATTTCATAATACCTTGAAAAAAAAATTAATAGTTCAAGATATATTCCATTAGGGTAGGCAGATAGCTTGCACTGATACAAACACTAAAAATTTTAAAAAAGCAGTATGATGTAGTTCAAAAGTTATTCATCCAGAACTGGTTTGATCAAAGTCTTCTATATTGATGTTTTACATAAGCTTTTGTAATTGTGCAACTGATGTATTAGGTTGTAACTTACTGTCTTCTTTATATTATTCCTGTTCTTCAGCTTTTCAAAGCACCTTCCAAATGTTTCATTTTGGATTTTTTTAGAAAGCTGATAATTTGAAGTCATCTCCTCTAGAAAAATGAGTTCTTTGTACACTTTCCTGTTGTGTGTTAAATGTTATAGTAAGCAAACAGGCATTTAACACAGTTTACCACTAAAAATGTTAGTTTTCATATCATAGCTACTGTATTCATTTTGCACATGATAATTATTTAGCAGTATATTTGAATGCTGGGTGACAACAAAAAATCTGAATTTAAATTCGTGATAGGTTTTTCGTATGTCCTTACATTAGTTTTAGTTGGACTATTACTGATCTATACAAGAAGTTTTTTGCTTTACTTTGCCTTTTGTAGCTGTTTGAGATCACGGTGCCTCTGTCCCACGGCCCCAAGCCCGTCACGGTGAGTTTTGCCAACCACACGTCCTGCCGGTGCATGTCCAAGCTGGATGTTTACAGACAAGTCCACTCTATCATAAGACGTTCCTTGCCAGCAGCACAGACTCAGTAAGTATGAGGCTTGTCTTTCCTTTCACATTATGAGCAAGCCTATATAATCAGATTTAAAATACTTCTGGGAAGTTTTCACAGTTAGGATAAGTGAGCTACACCTAGCAGTAGCAGAATGCATTCTGCAAGGCAGCTGCCATTATTTTACACAAAGAGAATGTTACTAAATTAACATTACCTTTTTACTCAGTAGATAAACTGGAGCAAGATGATTTAAAACTGAAGAATAATGTGTGTGGGATTTGCATGATGAAAGAGCTACAATCCAATTGAGACTTAAAGAAAACATCAGCAAAATCAATTTTTTTTAAAAAGAAAAGCTAAAAATATCTTTGCAAATAATTAGGAGACAACATTTCTCTCTCAATCTCTATTTTCATAACTAAAATGCTTATTTTATTTAAAATGCCTTTTTTTATAAATGCTTGTTTTTTAGGGAATCTTTAACTTACAAATCTTTTTTGACATCTTCATATGCCAGAGATGCACGTAAAACAGATTGGAAAGGGGAAATAAAGGGTTAATTGGCATTCCACAGAAGTAGCATATTCATTTTTTTGTGTGTGTGATTTTGAATGAAGAATGTCTCAGAACAAATCTGGCACCAGAAATCTGGTTTTAAGTTAATAAAACACTTGAAGATCTCCTTCCTTAATTTAGAGGTCCGAGTGATGATTTTATGATGTATGAATAATTAGGACGTAAAAAATACATAATAGACTCACAGTTGCTTTAAGGAAGACTCGATAACTAGAAGCCAAACTGGAAAGAATTGACATTTTTAATAAATATTACATTTATAATGAGTGAGTGAGTGAGTAGAGCAAATTTCTCAGAGATGTTAAGCATTTTCCTCAGTGTTTTCATTCAGTTTAAATCTGGATGTTTTCTTACACGTTCCTAAACATAGATTATATTCTATTTGAGTTTAATTTATTTAATTTGTTCATCAAAACATGGATCATAAACAGTGGCTTGGAAATAAATCTATTAATAATTAGTTTAATTACATAATTAACAGATTATGAAAAAAAAACCCCAAGAGTCAATAATAAAGTCAAATTATGTTGACTCTCTCCAGCTTCTCAGTGTTTCTAAATTAAGAGCAGTTGTAATGACCAGTGCAAGAGTTTATTCTAGCCAGGAAACAGCTACCTGTAGCTGAGGTTTATTTTTGGTAAGTTTAAAGGTTTAAAGATTTTGAGGTTTATTTTGAGGGAGGTGAGAGTACAGATACCAGACTTCGACCAGCACTCAGAGGTAGCTGTTTGTCCTGTGACTAAGGAGTCACACTTCAACAAAGGTAAGACAACATAGTACTAGATCAGAGTATATAAAGGTCTTTTCTACTCTTATATACTGTCTTTAAGTTTATAATCTATGGCTTTGTACAATAAAACAAGCAAAGGGTTTTGTTTTTTGTTGTGGTTTGGTTTGGTTGGTTTGGGTTTTTCTAACAGAATACATTATATCTGTAAATTATCCATACTATTTCTCAAGCGGAATCAGGAGGCAGGCTGAAGGAGATGTGTGCCAAGTGATGCAGCAAGAGTGAGACTGTTAGTGGAATGAAATCAGGAAACACCAGTTTGATAAAATGTGAGGCGAAGCAGGGTGATGTTAAACTACAGCAGTCTTTACAAGCAGAGTGATTTAGTGTGTTGAAGGGGAGTGGTGTACTTGAATGATGATCATGGAAGAATGTCCCAGCACCTGCATTTTTGAATGTGTGAGTAATGGTGCTTAGGGGAATGAAAAGTGCATCAAATATGTAATATAGGTGTTGTCTTAACAGATTAGTAGGATTTTAGAAATACTACAGAAACAATGAATAAATGACGCAGCCCAGATACATGGAGTTAGGCTTGACTTGTTCAAAGATATAATGTCAGCTGTGGTGATAAAGAAACTGCAAGCGAGGAAGATGAGATAATACACATAAATATTCTGTCAGTGATTCACCAGATAGCTCACTTCACTCATTCTTTAAAAAGGCAACAGCTGCTGCCTTTGGATTTTTTTGCTTTCTTTGGTACCACTACCTTGGCTGCAAACTGTAGCAGAAAAGGACGACTAAAATGTTAGCTGGTTTATTGTCTTTATTTTTAAAGGCATCACTACTAAAGTTCAAATCTTTAGGTTCAAGAAAGCTGGTCAGAATCTGAGTGACTAATGAGAAAGTGTCAGCTAATGGCACATAATTTTCACATAAAGTGGAATGGAATCTGATAAACTGATTTTATTTCTTAAAGTTTTGTCTACAGCATTCATTAGAAATTTAATCTGCTGTCTTTTGACATCTTAAGTTTGAAAACATTTTTATACTTCAAAAAACAACATATAAAATGATGCCTGTTACCATGCAATATTTGGCATGCAAAAAAATTTTTATACTCTTATTTTTTCTATATGAGGCTTATGTTATAGAGTTAGGTCTGTTTCCAAACTACATTAGCAAAGTACAAATATCATCTTCTAGAAATTAGAGCTAAAACTTTAAATGTGAGAAAGTTTCTTCAACAAATGGTTGAAAATCTCTGTAGTGGGGAGAACCTTTAGTAACAGATTAGACAGGAATTAAAAAAAAAAGATTATGAATGAGCTGACACTTAGAAAGATATTTGCAATGGAGAGAAACTAAAGCAATTAACAGCTAAAATCGATTTTTTTTTTCTCGTTGAGTTCTTATGGTAGTAAATCAACAGCTTTTTTTAATTTCACAGGTGTCATGTGGCGAACAAGACCTGTCCAAAAAATCATATTTGGAATAATCAAATTTGCAGATGTTTGTCACAGCATGATTTTGGTTTCTCTTCTCACCTTGGAGATTCTGGTAAGCACTTTTGCTTAAAGGATTTAATGTAGTTCTGTGTTTAGATTTGCCTAAAGACAAAGAAGAAGTAGTAGGAATTATTTGTATCTTTTTCTGTATCAATACTACTGCTGGTTGTTGCCTGTCTTTTGACATATGCTTGTTTTTAAACACCGTAAAAGGCATGGATTTGCTCATTTCTTCACATAAAAATAAGTGAGAGTAGACACAAAATTCTGGTAATAGTGTGACTTCTGTGCTGCTTTTGTAGACACATCTGAAGGATTCCATATTTGTGGACCGAACAAAGAGCTGGATGAAGAAACCTGTCAATGTGTCTGCAAAGGAGGCGTGCGGCCCTCGAGCTGTGGACCTCACAAAGAATTGGACAGATCATCATGTCAGTGCATGTGCAAAAACAAACTTAGCCCTGCTTCCTGCGGGCCCAACAAGGAATTTGATGAAGAAAAGTGTCAGTGTGTATGTAAAAAGTCCTGTCCGAGACATCAGCCGCTAAATCCTGCAAAATGCATCTGTGAATGTATAGAATCTCCCAATAAATGCTTCTTGAAAGGAAAAAGGTTCCATCACCAGACATGCAGGTAAAACCTCAGTTTTTATTTCTTTTATTGTGTTCAAGGCATAAAATTTTAGGTTGTGACATTAGCTGTCTTGTTGAATTGCTTGTAACAGTCTTAAGTAAACAGTAAGCCTGTCTTCAGTTCACTTTTATCTTCTATGACTTCAATAATTTCTAAGAGGAAGCTACTAGGCATAGTAAGTATTTTAAAGCATGTTTAGTTTCTAGTACTCTTACTACTACTTCCTGGAACTTATTTTCCTTTTGGGGAAAATGAACTCTAGGTTCAATCTCCCTATATCTTATGGTATTTGAAATCCCACTCTGTTTTTCCCCAAGAACTGAATATTGCAATTCAAGTAACTCAAATATTCAAATAACTCAAATATTCCTAATTAGATTTCAGGGCTTAGTTCTGGAGATACCAACATTCATTTCCACTTCCTAAATTTTGGAATCACCTAGCTCTGAGTGATTTTTGTGAAAAGTAGACAAGTCTAACTATAAAACAGACTGCCCACATCACCATTTAAAATAAAATTTAGTCAGGAAGAAAATTCTGGAATTTCTTTATATACCCTAGGGCCTTTTCCTTCCATGACTGCTACACCCATAGCATTAGCAGTCTGTGTATAAAAATATGAATGACTTTAGGTTCTGAGAAAAAAACAGTATTATTTCTGCATTGTATATTATGTGAGAAAAGTTTTCCTGTAAACATCTCTCGTAAATTTCTTTAAAAAATTTCTTAATTAAATTTTAAAAAATTTCTTAAACAATGCCACTTGGAGCAGAAAGATCACTTATTTCTAATATATGGGAGTTATTTCTGTTGTATGAATGACAAATAACAATTCAGGCACTGCAAATGGGAATTAGCAAATTGGGACATTTAAATGTCTGTAGTAACCTGATGCTCATAAAAAAAAAATCTTACGTAATATTTAATCTAACATGTAATTAGTTGGAATAAATAAATATATTGCTAGATATATAGACATTATTTCATCTTCATAATGAAAAAATGTCAAATATAAGTAGTGACATTTCTGCTGAAGTCTTTAAAATGGGAGAAAAGATTATTAACTGGCGTTGTTTTCCAATATTTGGCCTTTGGAGTGAAATAGAAGAGTTGTTAGAAACTTCAGAAACTATTTTTTCTCTGTAATTCAACTCACATCATTTCAATTTTATGTTTGCAGAGGAAAAGAAACCAGCCTGGTTATACAAGCTTTGTATATTACAAAGCCTTTACACTATGGGTTTCACTTCCAGCAGTGCTACAAATATAAACCATGTACATTTTAAAAGAACATTCACAACTGGGGAAGTCAGGCACTTAAGAAGCTAAGAAATGCCATAATAAATATCTGATGTTGATTTCAATATCTCTGTTGATTTAAAGACTTAATATTTGAAGGAGGAAATTGAGTTCAGCCTTTCTCTGTTGTGTTGTGGTTGAATACAATAAAGAGTTTGAATCACTTTCTCACTTCCAAGGACAGTATGATATAGGGTGCTTTTACCTTTTCCTCTTTTCTAAGTTGTTTTTCTTTTGACTTTGTGTGGAGAAAGAAAGATTTGTGTATGTTGTTACTTTATACCTCTAAAACCAATAGTCCTGTAGATGTTAGCACTGTCAAGGAAAATAGAGAGAACAATCTCTCCTCCTTAAGAAAAGACTTAGCATAGGTTTCTCACATTTTGGCTCTGTCCAGCACAAACTGTCTCTAAAAGGAAAAAAAATCCTGCAACGTCCTTTTTATCTCTGAAAGATCCCTTGCTGGTTTATAACAGCATCAATTATACAACTGAATTTATATAATAAATATATATAAATATATGAGTTATATAAATTTATAAAACATAAATAGGGGTACAACTCTGCCTAGCTTTTTGCTAGATGTGTGAGCCCTAGACATGAGCATAATCCTGTTGTCATGTCCTAGACAGCTCCCTGTGGACACAAGTAGTACTTGTAGCTTCTGGTTTTGAAGCACTAATATTTTTATGCATTGTACCTAAAATACCTCTACCTTTAGTGTTACACCCTGCTTCAGATGAAAGGAATACAAAATCATCTACAAAGCAAAGGATGGGGAAAAAAAAAACCTCAGCATACTGACTTTTAAGGTGATTTATGTTGTTTATCAGCCCAAGAAGTAGCATTTCCACTTGTTTTATCTGTGGACTTTTTAGACTGCGCACAGTGACAATCTGGGAATTCTGCAGAAAAAAATCACAGTTACTGACCATAAGGAGAAAGATGCTGCTGATTTGCCCAGCACCATGAATAATGACTGAACATCTGTCTTAGGTCCAGTGTGCTCAGATTATGCTCATTGAAACAGACCTCTGTCACATGAAAACACTCTGTAAACAGCATTCAGACCAAATCTTTTGAAAGACCTAATCTATTGTTCAGCAGTTTCCTAAGGAAACCACATTTATGTAGTTACAATGACTGCGGCTATTCACCCTGTGCTACCACCTCTAAAATTTATTTTGGTCAGTTTTGGCTGGGCCAGATAACTAGGAACTTCATCTGCTAAGCACTTTAGAGGAGGAGAGGGACTTTCTTGCTGTGTTGAAATGTCCCAAATAAGGATAAGACTGAAGTAACCTGACCTTGACTGCTGCTGGACACAAACTCACATGGGAGAGGTGCTGTATAGCAGTCTCAGCTGCAAGTTAAAGTTCGCAAGGAGGCATGAATCCTAAACAAAGTGAACTCCTCGTGGTTAATGTTTGCATGACTGCTTTTCGTTGTGTGCAGTCATAGGTGTGTGGAAGAGTTTGGCTTTGCCTCTTTTTCTTCTTATTTCATTTTACTGTCACTCAGTACATGAAATGGTCTGAACTTTCATGGCAGAGATAACAAAAAGATGAGTTCAGTGTCTCATCCGTTGCATCTCTATGGAGTACCTTTTTCCCACAATAGACCTACTGCTGGTTGTCTGTTTGCTCACAATATTAGATCCTTTCACAAACCTTTTTGTCATCTTTTACCACCATTTCCAAACTTTAGGGGGAGAAGATCAGTAGGGCTTTGAGAGATTCCCATGGGCTGCTACATTGATTTCAAATACCTATTAAGTGGCACAAAATTACTCCCTTAGTTACAGAGATCACAGTGGTGAACTAATCTATGATAAATGACATTGAAAACACTGAACAAGATGTGACTAGTTAATAAATGTCACGTTTGCAGTCTTCCTCATTCCTTATTGCTTTCCTCATAGCCAAATTCATTGGTTGAACTAGATGGCGTGAATTAATGTGACTTTAATGCGGACCTCATATCATAAACAAATTATTGCAAAGTAGTAACTTAGTATCCAAAACAAGCACACAACATACTAACTTATTTGCAACGACAGTAAGAGTCGCCACAAGCCTGAAACAAGAATTACCTAGGGCAGAGGAGAGTGACGTTGAGCAATCTAGCGTGCTGTATATATGTAAGTTATCATAATAGATCGTAATAGCAGTGTTTCACGAACAGGCATACATTATTTACGTGCAAGTTTTAAGTATAACTATGCTGAAAGTCAAGACATATACTTTTGTCTTTTGACTCATTGCCAGTGTCTGAAAAAAATCCCAGACTTGTACTTTGTCTCCATTATACACCAGAAAGTATTTAGCATTGTTATTGTAAGGTTATTTTGGGTCAAGTTCTTGTTTTAATAGAAAAATTAAATAGGAAAAGGAAGGGTTCAGGGACAACCAGAGATATTATCTTTGTATGAGTTCTATTTTTCAGTCAAGGAATTGGTGAGGAAAAATTCTGCTGCTGCATAGGTAGATGTGATTTGTGGTTCAATGCTGTATTTCTATTAAACTTACTTTGATCAGGTAGACACTAATTCTGTTCTTTTTCCATTAAGATTTATCAGAAATGTGATAAATAGGCTCTGATTTTTCTTCAGAATGCACACAGATGCAATATGAATGTAGATATATTCCCACTGGCCTCAGAGACTGGCTGTGGGAATTTGCAACTTGAAAGGAAGTATGTTCTCATTTTCAAGATCAGAGTCACAGTGTAACACATGTAGACAAATCTCTCTCAGGCTTATTGCAGTAGTCAATAAGGTGAGAAACAGTCCTGGGTGGGAGGATGATAAATTTGATTATCACCTGATTCTAGATTACCACCCCCAATTTGCAGCATGCAGTAGGTTATAACAAGCCAATTTGGGTACAGAAATAGATCCTATTTTCAAAACAAAATTTAAAAAAATACTACTCAAGATTAGAATGCAACTACAACCAGCAGTGTGGTAAAAAAGATCCATGTGCATCCGTCGCAATGGAATAATTTCTCTTCAGTATCATTCGTTATTATTTCCTTGTCTTTTGTGAAGAATAGTCTGACTAAAATTGTTGCAAGAACAAAAAAAGTTGAAATATATGTACTTGTAGGATTTAAATATCCCATTGAGAAATGGCAATGTGAAGGCACACAGATTTCTGCTCCAGTTAAATATGAATGATAGTGTTATATTAATGCCCACTTTTTTCTTTTTTCCTTTCTTTAGTTGTTACAGACCTCCGTGTACAGTGCGAACGAAACGCTGCGATGCTGGATTTTACTTTAGTGAAGAAGTGTGCCGCTGTGTACCTACATATTGGAAAAGACCACTTATGAATTAGTGAAGAGAGCACTACTTGCTATGTTGGTGTACATTTTTCCATTAGAACGAAAGAACAACAGAAACTTCGCTAATATTTGGAATTAAATGTTCACCAGAGACCCTGTGGGGCTTTCAGAGACAGACTCATGCTTTTCTCAAGATGTGGAAAGCAAATGTAGAAAACAACTGGAGTTCACGTTTTGTAAAGAACTCAATAAGGACTTATTTTCTGTCAATGACCAAACAGCTAGGTTCTCCTTCTTGTGATTTTTTTTAAGAGATAATGACTATATAATTTATTTCCACTAAAACCATCGTGCAGCATTTCTGTTTATAGCAGTAACAATTGTTAAAGCTCACTGTGATCAATATTTTTATATCATGCAAAGTATGTTTAAAATAAAATGGAAATTGTATTATATAATGGTGAGAATGTTTAATCATCTGCCTAAAAAGGAACTCAGATTCAGCTCTATTTTCAGGGTTCTTAACAGGGAAAAAGGCGATAAGAAGAAAGCACTTTTGTGAAGGTAGACTGTCACCATTTTCTCATACCTATTGTGTTTTCCATTTGGAATAGAGTTAAACTGAGGGTTTTGTGAGCCAGTGGTATTTCTGTCTCTAGAATGAAAGTAGCAAAGAAGGTATAATTAATAGCAATGAGAACATTGGAGATTCTGTACATTTCCAAGTATAAGGACTATGTTTAAAGCACATTCGCAACCCTCACATTCCAATATATTCATCTCCTATTTTATTTCTTGGCGGCATTCCCAAGGAAAAGTGTAAAATAATGTCTATTTAAGGTTATTGGTATGAAAGTGGAAATACCAATACTGCTCTTTATTTAGTGTTACAGGCTACGTTATAAATTTTACAGCTAAATCATTCAAAATGCTTTGATGAGCTTTACTCTTATATAGTCAATCAGATTTCTTGATCAATGTGTACAGATGCAAATGTATTTTGAAGAGGAAAAAAAAATGTATTCCAATGGGGACATGAAAGGACTTATACCAGTCTGCTGTGGATTGACACAGTCTCTACATTAAAAAAGTCTCTTTCAGAAAATGTGAAATCAAACATCTACAATTTTAAAACAAGGTAAGATTTTTAACTTGCATGGGAAGAGCAGTCTATTCAAAATTAAAATATATCAGAAGTTGGAAGGAAGTTCTTTGCTTACGGAAACTTTATTGGGTGCAGAAGTGGAACAAGCAAAGCTGCAAAGCAAAATTTTTGTGACAGGAATGGTCAGATCTGGAAAAATAATTGTAGACATCAGTGCTCGATCTAAGCAGCTGTTCTTAAAAGAGTTATTGATGAAATAGTATTATATCCTAGAAAGCTGGCCACGAGGGGTTGCTTTTCTAGATTCTTTGTATTTCATAGTTCCTAAAACTGAGTGAAAGTTCCTGTTAATTACTCAGTCCCCATCGTGGGTTGAGGCAGTCTAATAGGGTGAGAGATACTTTGAAACTTCACACTTTCCACTGTATGCCTGCTATGCTCAGTGTTCTTCCTAAGAGGCCAGATATTTGTTAGCCAAATAGGATAACAGGGTAAAGTTTAGGCATGCAAATACTGAACAATGTCTTTATTACTATGTTGCTTCAGCAATCAAATGCAGGTAGAAATTTGGACAACAATTTAACATTGATGTACAACTTTAGCTATTATAACAACTCACACTTCCCATCAGTGGGATTAGTAGTCGTGCAAATCATCAGTGTCTAAATTGGCAATGTCAACATAATAGGAGAGGCTGATGATCAAACCTAATTCAGTATTTAAAAAAATCCAAGCATCCACTTCTGTAGTTTAACTGCTTAAAGAAAACATAAAATACCTTAAGAAATCAATTAAATAACAAACTTTTATGATGACTTGAGAAAAAAAACCAACAAAACTATAGGTGAAGATTTTAAATTTCTATCCCAACCTAACACAGGAGAGAGGCAGTGAAGAGAAGGACAAACCAAATCTGGTACCAGGAACAGAGCCTAAGTAAGCAGGTATCTCACAGATAAAAAATGTACTTGTCGTTACAAAGGAGGAGGGCACAAGTGAAGGCAGAACAAAACTTACATTCCATCAAGTAATTCCACATAGATTATAAAAAAGTGCATGTTACAATACTATGCAAATCAAAAAACCCAAACTCCACTGAAGTGAGCAATGATCACATGTCTAAATTTTTTTAAAGAGTTCACAAAAACATCTAATTAACCCATTGTGGCTAAGCAGGTACTTGGGTTTCTACTGAGTGAGCATACCACACTCCAAAATAGTAAAACCCATCTGAGTAGGGAAGGGCAGACAGGAAGTTAAAAAATGAGACCAATGAACTAGAAGCTTCAACTTTATCACAAGCATCAGCATTTAATAAGAATTACTTTCTTGAATGCATGTTTTTTTTGTTTCTTAACTTTCCCAGTATTGAGACTTTTGGGCATATGTTATGCTAATCTCTAAGTAAAACTAAGATTTATAGAGACCAAATTCCTGACTTGTGAAAGTTACCACAAATCAGGTTTATGTCTGAGCAAAGTGACTAGTTAACCATTCTCAAAATTATGTAGATGCATAGAATAATACATACAAGCAGTTGGTAACATTTTCTGATAATCAGGCTCTCCAATTCCACATTCCATGGGAATAGTGCTATAAAAATGTGTTATAAACAAGAATACAAACATCAGAATTATTATCATTAGTACTGGATACAGACTCTACAGATCCTATGTGATATGTGATTCCATTTATCTTCATATTGTCATGAAATAATCTGTAGAAACGGGTCTTCCTTGCATCTATTACATAAAGAAGCTTATAGGCCTACACCATTTTCAGTTTTGAAGAGATATTTGATAATGATCTCCTTGAAATTTTCATCTTCACTTCAAACCTTAATATTATTTTAAAAATATAAAAATAGGTTATGCAGCTTAAAAGGATATTTGAAAAGATAGATGATAATTCTATATGCCAGTTATTCTGCACTAACTCCAAATGAAAAGCATTTATTGTTATTTGCCTAAAATCCCTGTACCTTGTACAAAAATTGCAAGGTGGTTGGGAGAGGGAGAGTGCATGTAACTGTAGTAAATCACATTATGCTTGCATTTCATCAGGAATTTACAGCAGTTTCTGAACTCTTTCAATATTGTTCTCTAGGGAGATCATAAATTATGCGGAGCAAGCCCTCTTTACCTGCACTACTAGAGGGACATGCTATTTACAGTATGAGTGTTGTTAGTCAGCTGACATGTTTGTTTAATTCATGCTGAACAAGTTGACAGTAAATCAGTTCTCTCAGCTCTATTTGAAAGACCAGCATGAAATCTTGCATATGTACTGTATCATCTTGAAAGGCTTAGCGTTAGGATTGCTTTCGGTATGCTCATTTTCAGTCTTTAGATCTCAGTTGCAACTCCAGATGCCCTTGAGTTTTAACATAGCTCCTATTTTTTTGAAGCATAACCAGCTACCACATCTATGCCAAAAGACAGGAATGGAATCATTTATGCAGTCAGTAAGCTCATCAACACATTAGCCTGAGGAATAGACTATATTCTTTTAAATATTATTTAATTTATTTTTAATTTAAGGATGTATTCTTAAAGTATTGTGATCAAAAATATCATTGATTTTGCATTATTTGGAAGTACAAAAGGTTGCTGTCAGGTAGAAAAGTTAAAAAGTGGTCAATTCAGAATTTGCAGAACTTTTTTGTTTAGAAAATATGATATAGTAATAATTCCTTATAATATAGGATTTTTGCTTCCTTGAAAAATAGGAAAATAATAATTGATAATTTATTTAATAGCTTCTTTTTGTTCTCTTTCTCTTTTTCCTTTGCATTGCAGATAAAACTAATGAGAAAGAACACAGGACAACCTTCTAATTGAGTGAAGAAATAATAAGATCAAATGGACCAGGTATTTAATTTTTTAAATTAATATTAATGGCTAATAACAACTAATAAAATTAGGCCACTTAAATACAGGTTTAAGACTCTGCAATACACTAGAGGTCTTAAAAGCTCTGGAGAGATGAAAACTTTTTTATAGAACACATATCTGGACTCATTTTATCTATACTTTCTTGTCCAAATTTTGTAATGGAGTGTGGACAGTAGAAAGCATTAGGAGATGACCAATTTTACAATTACAAGTTCTAAAATTTCGCTAATTTATCATTAAAAAAATATGTTTTATCTGTAGGCTGAATTTATGAATCAGGAGACTATTTCAGCTTGAGAATGTACTGAATTACAAAGAATAGCACATTGCAGAAAAAATAATAAAATCTTAAAACACAGTGCTTTGCTCTTTTGTATAAGCATTTCTACTTCTGGCAAACAACTGCAGAAACCTCTAATAATTGTGTTATTATTTATTCCCTTTTCTTTTCTGCAAAACCCTGTCGTGAAAATAACATTTTGTAGATTCTGGTATTTTTCCTATTCCTGGGTAAGGACATTATATCCATTCCTGACAGACACTGACCTTTCAACTGAGTTTCAGCAAACTTTTTATCCCTTTTCTACATTTATAATCAAACGTATGTGGTCACTGAACTCTTCTCCTTTGCCCTCATTCTCAAATTACTTCTCTTAGATTTCTGGACCATATCTCAGCCTCTCCGTAAGAATATGTGTATTTCCCTGTCAGCCTTTCTCACATATCACTGTTAACTCTAACCCTTCTTTTTCCCTTTCATGTCCAATCTCTCACTAAAAATAGCATTGCTTTCTTCTCTATTATCATTAAGACCTCTTTATTCTCTCTCCATTAAGTAATCATGCCAACATGGGGATTAATCTCATTTTAGATACCTAGAGTTGCTCTTCACTACACATACATGAAAGCAAGCGTTAAAAAGAAGTCTGAAACTTCACGTTCTAAGTTTGCAAATCCAATCTGTCCAAGCAAATAATAATAAAATAATTACAGTTGAGAGCTCCCCAAAGCAAACTTGCAAAAAAAATAACAGATGCATTGATCACCCTAGCAGATACCACTTGAAACATAAAGGATAATTTATAAACAAAAAAAAAAATATTATGATATCACTTTCTCTGTAAAAATATCCAAGCTTTAATTCTGCTGGATTCTGCAAACTACCCCTGCAGTCTTAACAGTGCACTCACCCAGTCCTCGATGTCGAGCGCAGCATTTTGGAACTTAATTCAGCTTGTAATTGATTTTATGTTCACATCTCATTCATGCTGTGAGGGGAAAAAAATCTTGGGTTCAAGGGCAGGTAAAGAGACTTCTCATATATACCACAAAAAACCTGAGGTCTGTGCTCTTCCTTAGCACAGATGTACCCACCCACCTGCTTTACAGAGCTGTGAAGACAGATGAAGTGGGGTTATGGAATCTTTCCCAGAAGGATAATGCCATTTTTAAAGATAGATACTATTTGTAAGCTCAAATCTTACATCTTATGGATGTACTTTTCACTAGCCTGCACCCTGTCCAGTAATTTGGATGCAGAGAGCTACCAAGTCACAGAACAGTTTTGGCTCAATGTAGTCCATGGGTTACCATCAGGGTAGATACTATTGGTTTCAACTTATCCAATCAGTTTTTGTAAACCATTTAAGAGATACTCATTTTAAAATGCAGCAAATAGCCTCTAACCGAAGCACAAAAATATCTTGGACTTGTATTGCTTTCAGAAAAAAAAAAAAAAAAAATCTAACAATATGTGCAGACACACTGCCTGGAAGCTTAGCTTGAAATAAACTCAAGCAAAATTAAGTTTAAAAAAACAAACACTGAAATATATTTCTGATGTTAAGTCAAGTCTGTTACATGCACTAGAGGAAGAGCTAGTACTAACATTTAATTTAATTTTCAAACTATGAACAAAATACAAATATATGTTTTATGTAAAGATTAAGCTTTTATCAAATGTAATTTCCAAAACTAAGAGAGTGAGTTTTGAAATAAATATTGGTGTCATTTGTCAGGAAACTAGAAAGCTGTCTGACAGCACACTCGTATATTTTTTTGGAAGATCAGACTGTGCAGCAGTCAGTATTCTTTTGAAAGATTAATAATAGTAGGTTACGCTTTAGAGAATCCAAGTGGTAGAAGTTTATCTGTTCATTCAGTACATTACTGCATTAAGTTTAAAAATACTCAGCCTTCATAATCCTCTTTATGTTTCAAAGATCTACGAGTTAACATTTCCTTTTATTATGTCATTGTTCTCTGAAACATGTAAGAAGTATGTCTTATGTTCTTTAAGTTAATTTGAAAAACAGCTCTAAAATAACTTTTTATTTTAGTAACTCTAACAGTGATAAACAACCAGTGGGTGAATAAAACTTCACCTTTCCCAGCCTACAGTCCCAGTTCAGTTATTCACTCTACGTCCAATCAGGGTCCTGCAGAACTGTGCACATGGATTCCTAAACCAGCATCCTCTCTCTGAGTGATTTAAAATCAGGACTGCAGCTGCAGCCACCAGCGCTGACAGATTCTGGCTTCTTCTGTGACTTGCCCATCAGACAGCAGCTTGGAATGAAGATCATCTGTATTAGGGGGTTCCTCAAACTCCCAGGAAGAAAAATTGATACTCAAAAAAGTAAAAATAAATTGATTACTAAATAAATAAATAATAATCTTGGCCTCTGAGAAGACTATCAAGAAGAGGTTAGCTAAAGGCAAGTCAATACCATACATCTGCAGAAGAGGCTTGTTGCTGACATCGCTGATTCTTTCTTCTGATTTAAATGGTGTTATTCATTATTAATGGCATCACTGTAAGACTATGGTCAGTCTTCAGAGTAGCAAGGCCTGGAAAATGTCATCAAGCACTCTTGTTCTTTACAGGTTGTTCTAACATCATTGATTACTGAAGAAGGGAAGAACTGCCTGTACTCAGAAATATTTTACCTGAAATCTCCAGGTTTCGCAGATAGGTAACTATAGCTGTTACAGTTCCCTAACTTGAGAAGACATCATCCATAAGTTTTGTTCCTGTTTTCATACAAAATGAAGCAGCAGATATCTATTAGGATTCTTGTTAGCTCTCTCAGAGAGCCAGAAACACTGTGAAGCTCAAAGTATGCCTCATGGAAAAAGGACTGAAAAAATAAGACAGAAAAAACTGAAAATCTCACCATTTATGAAGTGTTAATTAAGATTAAGAGCATTTGAAACAACTTCCACTGACAGCAAAACCATTTATATAAGGTTTGGGAAGTTGCAAAACAGACAGCTTAAATGAAATTGTGGTCTCCACTGTATTGTTCCTGCCACAAGAGTTTGCAACACAGTGAAATGCCATACCAAAACATAGCTAAGCCTTAAGCATACTCACCAGTCAGTGCTTGAAATTTCCTTCCACTGAAGAATCTGTAAAGACTAGGATGAAAGGATACATAAAGGAAAAACATACCAGGGATTAGACCCACAACCGATTGTATGATCACTGTTAGCGATACCTAAACCCTAAACTTAGACCAAAAAAATTCCTCATGAATTTGCTCCTAATTTGTAGGAGGCGATTTCCGAAATAATTTTCCCTGACCTGAAGATGCACTTTGACAAATGCCTAGAATGAAGTACATATCCCTAAACTCTATCAAAACATGGAAACTGATGACTTCTCTGTTTAATCTATGAAGTAAAATTCAGTCGACGTTCATGAAGTTCTAACAGCTTTATGCCCAAAACTCGAGTGAAAGGTTTTTCTTCCTTCTGTTTAAGTCCTTATACTTCATATGAAATAAGTAAGAAAGATTCGAGTCAGAAATGGAGAACATAATATTCTAAACTACTGTGGTTGCCTTGACCAGGATTCCAGTACTATTTATTTGGCTATCATGTTCTTGTAACAGAACACCAGATGCTAGAGAAGGGACTGAACTGTCCTCGATGTTACCACCTGCTATAAGCCAGTAGTTCTGGAAATTTGACTAATATGGGAATAAATCTTTTCCATCTAGTTCATGTGGCTATTTCCCATTTCTAACTTTTGTCATGCTTCTTTTCTGTAGGATATGACATGCTTTGCTCTCTTTGGGTCAGTGAGATGCAATGGTTCTTCAATGTATAAAGAAACTCCACATCTTTTTGTATTTTTGCTGCAATTTCATTTATTTGTAGGGTTAACTGACACAGTTAGAACTTGTTTATACTTAAATTTCCGGCTGCCTTGCCAGGTTTCACTTGATTATTTTGGAATATTTCTTGGTTTACAATGCTTATTTAATGATTATGTAATACTTTATATACCTCGATGAAAGCAATACATTTCCATTTCCTAAGCTGTCATCTTCACATGTGACGAGGTATAACCACTAAAAGAATCCAGAAAAGAAAACCATTTTGGATAAAAAAAGCCTCTTTACTTAAACTTCAATGGTTTAAAATCTATTAAAGAGGTGAATAAGACAGTAGTAATTCAACTTATGTCAGTAATAAAAGTCTGAATTTTTTTTCCTTCAAACCATCCAGGAAAATCAGAGATCTGAAAGGCAAAATACTGCGTTATTTATACACATGAACAGTCTGTCAAGCATTCATCCCCAAGACTACCAGTAATTTCCCGGCAAAGACTTGGGGCTAAAGTCAGGGCAAGTTCCGATTTGACGTGAGTAACACATATTCCCCTTTGGCTGGTTGTGATAACCTGCCCATGAGTCCTGCAGGCCACTGCACTCCCTGCAGGAAAACGGCTGCGAGCCTGGGCAGAGCTCGGGGCTGCAGCTGCTGTGCTCTGGGTGTTTTGGCCAATTCGCACGGTGAGCTCTGTACCCTCCGCTCATGTCACACAAGATGCTTTCTTGAAATGACTTCCATAAGGATTTATAGATGCTCATGCAAACCAAGAACACATTTTAGTGTAGTGCTTGGTATGAAAGAATGAAACACACTTGTATATTCACAGTGCTTAGCAGCAACACCAAGTCATTGACACATCACATTCTGGTGGGATGATTCGAGGTGATGAATGTTTAACTTGTTTTCAGATGTGAGAAAAAAGGTGGAAAATCCATCTCTTTACTTCTCATCACACACTTTGAATACTAAAGAAAATACAAGGCTCTAAGGAAAGGTCTGGATTTACAAATCTAGCAATTCTCTTAGTGGGCTTCAAAAATACTCAATCTGAATTTATGTGAGATAGAGATCTATGATCGACCATGAAACAATTTTATGTCTTATTTGCATTGTTTCTGATGAAGCTGTCTGCTCAATGAGAAAACTTTTAATTTGACATTTTCTTGCAGAAGAAAACTGTCATTGAAGCAATTAGATAATGTTCTGCTTGCCTGTCTTCAAGACGCAAATGTGTAAATTGATACTTAACACTCACATGTCCAAATTTCTTAGCAGAAATGAAAAAAAAAAAAAGTGCCTTTCAAAGACAAAAAAAATTCAGAAATTGATGACAGCTGATCTGTTCTACCTCTAAAAAGCCTTGAAAGTTTGTTTTTCCCCTTTGATATTGTTAATTTATCCTTATTACTTGCATTGCCTACATTTTCTTTTGTCTTTTCACCAAAGAAAACAACCATTGACCTAAACTTTCATCTGCCGAGTAGAAAACTATAAGCCGAGAAAGTTGCTCAGCTGGATCTTTCCATCTGCTGACACACATGGTGTATGAGAAAAGCATCAAATATGCCTTTAATGCCCTTAAAAAATAATGTTGCAAAAGCAAATTTCTTTCTTTAGTTAGATTCTGACACATTCTGTTTTACTTCCAGATTACACCAAACAGCATGCATTTCTAACAGATCTATTCTCCCTCACATGCCAAAATGCAGAAAAAAAAAATGTTAAACGTATTGTCTAGAAATACTTAATTGCAAATAAGACAGAGAGCACTGCAAGGTTTTCGTACAACTCCATAAAACCATCATTCCAGTACCATTCATGTATTTCATGCATTTTCAACAGATGAAAAAATATATTTAATGACAGATGCATTGAAAAAATAAACACAATAGAAATAGCTTTCTCTTGCATAAGCCATTTCAGACCAGAATTAGGCTGTTTTCTAAACAGTCCATAAACTGCAGACTAGTTCCCATGACAAGATGCAAACAAGACATATCCTCTATTTCACTGCAAACTTTGATGAGAATTAAAAATGCTTGAAGTTCTGCACAACCAGGTACTAAAATCTGGAATCCAGCACTAGTGTGATAGGCTGTCTCACTATATCATATCTAATTTGTGTATAATATGTGGTTTATATGTAGTCTGATCCCCTATAATGTTTACAATACAGCCACTGGCCAGCTTTTCTGATCCATTTCTATCCTTTTCCTGCAGCTACAGTTTCTGTGAGGAACACCAGAATCTTCACAAAAGCAAAGCAACAATCTCCCTTCTGGCTCAGTTTGGTTCATACACCCTTCTGTACAGACTCTCATAACCCCACATCTACACACATCCTGCTAAGCAGCATCCAAAAAAACCTGTATCATGGTCCAGAAAAGGGGAATTGTTGTCTTTGAAAGACAGGATGAGAGACAGTGAGAAAAAATAATTCATAACAGTCCTGGATCTGTAGTAAAACCATCTGTTCCCATTCCCCCAAGGGTGCCAGAATTGTAGCTCAGTAAGGCTATTTTTTTTCTTCCCTTTGCTTTCTATTGAAATCAATTATTTCAGTCAATTTGTACAGAGAAGTAGGTCTTGAAGTCTAACATGCTTTGATTTGGAAGTGCTTCCTAGGCAGAATTTAGCATCCAAGTCAAGCAAAAAGATGCTTAAACTATAGCGTACTTCTTGGTGACCTCTCACAATTATGTCCTTTTTTTAGTGAAAGATCAAAAGAGGAATTATGTTCTTATTTATTGTTAAAAAAAAAAAAAAGAAATGAAAAGAAATGGAATATTCACTTCAAAGTATAGAATACAGCTGTTTTTTCTAAATATTAACAACAGTTGCTAAATTCCTACAGATATATTTAGATAACCAATAAAGCTTATGTATCTCTATAGAAATAAATACATGCATAAATGCATATATATATATGTATATATATGTGTGTATATATATATATATATATATATGAAGTGCATATACAGGTAACTAGAGCAAAAGCAAAAAAACCAAAAAAAATCCAGAGATTTGATTTTGGAGGAAAATCCGGGGGAAAACTGTTGTTTTGAACTCCTTCGTATTTTGCTAGATAAAATACCATTACAGATAAATACAAAAATAAGATTGCCAGGAATAGAAAATATCTCTTTCCAAATATCATAATTTCCTTGCAGTAAGAATGACAACATTGTAACCTGAGAAACTAAATGATCCCTCTGCTAGGTTTTAGAGCAAGACTGGTAATCTCAGATACTGCAGCAGTTTGCAAAGCTTTTGAAGTGTATCCCATGATACATCATCTCCTCAGAACATATTATGAATGACTTAGAGAAAATGGGGTTTTTTTACCTATTATTATACAATGAGTAAGAGAACATACGTTTAGCTTTTTGTAAGAAAGTGTATTTTAAGTAGTATTACCTGAAGTTAATTTTATGTAAAATGGTACATCATCAAATATCTCTGAGTTTCTGTCACCTTTTGGCTTCACCACTTAATTTCTTGTGCAATAACTGTATAGGGATTTCTCTCCCACCATTGTTTCTTTAGTTGTTATTTGATTCCCTGTTCATCTCCCCACTTCCAAAACTGAGACCAACTGCTGTTTGCCCCTGGATCATACCACAGCCAGTGTTGGAGCATCCAGCCTCTTGGATATTTTTTCTGCCTACAATCATAGTAAGCTCTCATAAGAAAGGCCTGAATGTGGCTTCACATAGTTTTTCTCCTAATAAGGCAGCTCAGACTCAAAATTGAGCACAGTGATTTTAAACTTCAGATATTTACATTGCAGGACATTTAGCATCTCCTCTAATGAGACTCACCTTCTCTTTGATAAGATGTAGTAATGAAAATATCAGTCTTCCCACTATACAGTTTCTCCCACTTTGAATTAGTTATTGAGCAACGGAGATCAAACTCTCAGTTCTGGTCTCTGTAGCAATTTTCTAAATTTGTGCAGGTGGATAAGAAAAAGTACTCTGCTGAACACGGTTTTGCCTTTCCAATTTCATTTTAGGTACTAGCTGCACATTAGTTGCAAATGAAGACTGAAAGTTATGCCACTGGGCATAAAATTCTGATTAAATTGGCATAATTGTAATGATTGTATAGGACATAGATACAGTGACAAATTAGTAAGTAGTTTTGATTCTTTTAATCAAATGCAAAATATTTCTGAGCTCATTTACTTCCCAAGTACAAACTTGTATAGAAGTTGCTTACACAGGGTATATAATTCCAGCTGTCTTTCCACACAGTGAAACTGCACAACTTGTGGATGAAAACAGGAAAAATTATTACTTTGGATCAAAGCCCTCCACGTTTCTTTCTGTGGTAGGAACATAGGAGAATTATGTGATGTTATACTCCATTCATTTGTATCACGTTTGCTCAGTAGTCAAGTAACCACTTGTTCCTAAGTGGATGACTGTGCCAGCAGCATTTTTTTGACATAAATTAAATGCATATTTGACATTTACTTCTGCGTCACTTAGAACGCTTTCCAGAAATATTTTAAATAGTGAGTCTAGGAATGCTAATTATGCATCATTCAGCATTACAAAACGTATTTTTCAGCAATTACTATCTTGAAATATTTAATCCATTTTTACCCAATATTTGTAATAGGAAATAACTGAACAATCTCATTTTCAGCCTCAAAGTATTGGCAAAAGTTAACTTCTTAAAAAAAGCTGCCTGTAAGATCTTATAGGGCAATAGAGTCCAACCCAGATATGTGCCAAGTTGGTTCTGGAGAAACCTTCTAATTAGTTAAAACATTTCAAAAGTCAATAGGAAATCCAAATTAGACATCCAAAAACTCATAAAAGATGATGGGATCAATCCAAATTAGACATCCAAAAACTCATAAAAGATGATGGGATCAGTATCTGCACCAATGCAGGCCAACAACCAAGAGGAGTTGGAAGTCGTTGTGCATCTGGAAAACCACAGTACAGTTGCCATCACAGAATCAGTTCTGGGCCTCTCAGCACAAGTTGCTGGAGGTGCTGGAGTGAGTCCAGAGAAGGGCAACGAAGCTGGTGAAGGGTCTGGGGAACAAGTTTTATGAAGAGTGGCTGAAGGAGCTGGGGGTGTTTAACCTGGAGAAAAGGAGCCTTGGGGAGATGATCTGGCACTCTACAACTGCCTGAAAGGTTTTTTAGTGAGGTGGGAATAGCTCTCTGAAGTAAGAAGTGATAGGCTGAGAGGAAATGGCCTCAAATTGAACCAGGGGAGATTTAGATTGGATATTATGAAAAAATTCTTCACCAAAAGGGTTTTCAAGCCCTGGAACAGGACGACTCAGGGAAGTGGTTGAGTCGCCATTGCTGGAGGTATTTAAAAGACATGTAGATGTGGCACTTGAGGAGATGGTTTAGTGATGGACTTGGCAGCGCTAGCTTTAGTTTGGACTTGATGATTTTAGAGGTTTTTTCCAACCTAAATGATTCTATAATTCCTTGATTTCTTGGATGCAGACACCTTCCCGAACATTTAACACAGTTTGGCATAAAAGAGAAATTCTACCCGGGTATGGCCAAAAGTGCTTAAGAAAAAAGGGTGGTATTAAATCTCAGATGTTTAACAATTCTGTTGAACTATCCAGAAGAAGTGATCTTATTCATGCTGTTTTATTAACTGCGAGACAATATTTTATTACTGACCAGAATACACTAATTCTATTGAATAGTTAGTAGAATATTAAAAGGTGATTTCTGAGACTAAACATAGCAAGACTCTTGTTGCAGACAGCAAGCATAGCTGACACTTCAAGGCTGTCAGGTATAAATGCAAGGCCTAGAGAAGACCAGAATTGGATATTCAAGATGTCACTGGACATTGCTCTCTCTAAGCATTTGGATTGAACGCTGATCTTTTACTTTCTCAGTTAATAATTTTTATTACATTAATTTCTTTTCTTGTTTCTGTCTGAGATAATTATCCAATTACATTTCTTCACTAATTTAGATATTATTAAAATTGCGTTCTTATCCTAAGTGGATTCAGTACATAGTTTTAATATTGTTTCATCTCCATAGTAATCGATAAGCTTCCCAAATGCCAAGTAGTCTATTTAAGCATGTCGGTATTTTTATGCATATACAAAGACACCTCTTGTGAGAAACACTTATTCTAGGAATGTTGTCCTATACAACTTTCATATTAACAACCTTCTCTGCTACGGACTCTAATCCCACAAATAACATTTTGAATAGATTCCATCATTGTCTGCATCTCCTGTTACACCTGAGAAGGCATTTGATCTCATACAATATGTAGCACTTGCTATTGTTCCAAAAATTGCCTCTATTGGCTTTTCTGTGTGAACAGTTTCTGAAAATTATGATGGTTGAATTTGTGGTCAAGTCAGTCATTCTGAGAAAGCTCATAAAATCCCGAGAGACTTGCAAAGAACAATCAATCCCTACATCAGGAAGCAAAAAGGAAGTGCCAACCCAGTGGAAATTTATTTATGACATGTTTGAAGTCTGTTGAAATAACAAAACACTGGACTTAACAGTCAAACAGGGCATATACAAAGGCAATCAAATTAAATCTTATTTTTAACTAGGGAATGATATTCAAGTAACTATTAAAAATTTATCTCTTTTTTAAAGTCACTCCTATAAACGTTAAAACAAAAAGGTAAATGTGATCATATAAATTACATTAGGCATCAGTGAGAAACTTTCCTTGAACTATATCCTTGCAGGAAATTGGCTAAATGTAGCCCCTTGGCGCCAAGGAGGTCATGAGCTCTGCGTCAGTGCTAATTCATTTTTTCTGACCGCATTGTGTTGGGAAATCCTGATTCCCAGTGCTGAAGTGTAAAACAAGACTTTGAACTCTATGGGATTATGCATATAATATGCCAAACGTTAATGAAATCTCATTTCCTTAAACATGCAAGGAGTGTATTTACGCAGAAAATGTTCCACATATCAGTAATTATTTTCTTCTGCAAAAGTTTCAGAAAATTTTCTTTCTGAAATGAAAATTGTATTTGGAATTAAAATACTTCATACAATGCAATTTTCTCTTTTATTTTTTTGTTTGTTTCTGAAGATATAACCCAAATTATAACATTCTTAAAACAAAAACCGCCTATAACCAACTTTCAAGAATCTGTCAATGGCAAACAGATATTCACAAAAAAAAAAAAAAAGCTAGTTCTTATTTATAAGAAGACCGCAAAAATAATTAATCCAAGTGTGAGCACAGTAGAGACCAAAACCACCACAGCAAGAGGCTTTGCCTCCCAGTCAAACTTGCATTTAAGCCCTAGCTTTTGCTGAATAGAAGACAATCTGGAACATAAGTCCTCAGAAGGTGAAAAATATAAAGATACCTCAGCAATTAAACACCACTGTTAAAAATCTGCAAATCGTATTATCCAGATAAATCAGTAGATGAATAAAAGTGACAAAGACTATGGTAAAATATTCTCAAAGGTAAAGGTTCATCATGCTTACAGCACACATCCCTCAAGAGACCACCTGCAGCACTCTACTAGCACTGGCTCTGAGTATGCCAAGCTTTAGGTTATACAGTGGATTTATAGAATGAGGGATAATTTTGGACTGTTTCACTTTGGAGAGAAAAGATAACGCTTTTTTCACCTGATGTGCAACTGCTATGCATGCGTAGAAAATGGCTAGGATTCTGGACACTGTAAACTGCTTCACAGATTTTCAAATCTTTGTAGACCCTCCTTGAAGACTCCCAGCAGCTTCACCTGCTCCATGTATCAGTGTTCATTGTCTGTCTAGACAGAGCTGTGCTGAACAATTTCTATTCTATGCTCAGCTTCCTCTACAAAACGGAATAGGAAGGACATGCCACGAGTAGCCCTAAACAAGTCATGAGAGTCATTTTCTCTCTGCGCTGCAGGTAGTGAGGTTTGGAGAGTCACACCTGTAATGGCATGCCAGGCATACTCCTCCTGCATCCACTGCCACCCACAAAAAAACCTTCTGAAATGATTCTTGCAGAACCTGGGAAAAAAGGATGTCTTAAGCAGCAGAGCACAGAGATTTAGATAAGGCAGAAGATCTTTTCCTAGTGCTAAAATGCTGTGGCAGGGTATATAGTAGGACACACAGGAGTTCTAAGGGTTAGGACGTATATCTATCATCAGCAAGGAGGACGGTCAATCCCACCAAAATGTATATAAACTGTAAAGTTATTCTAGGAGGACAAAGTATATTTCTCTACCATGGCAAGAATTATAATTTTGCATGATGTTAGGGAACAAGTTGGCTGCTAATCCCATACAGGAGGTGATCCCTTTCTCGCCCTTGTGTGGCACTTCCACACTGACAGGCAGATAATTGTTGTCAAAAATAAAATATATAAAAATTTGCAGGCACCCCAGCCTTTGGTGAAAATATTATGGAAGCTTTTGTTTCTGAGTTGTCTATCCTCTCCTTTCTCTGAATACAGTCAGTCCACAGTAGCTAATACCTCCTGGAAAAAAACAGTCTAATAAAATTTATCTCCAGTTGCTTGTGAAAAGGCAATGGTAGTTCAGAGCTGTTGGCTCTTTTCCACAGTGTCTTAAATTCTGCCTTTGGAAAGCAGATTTTCTCCAAGCTCTTTGGAGAACAATAGTTTCTCACTAAAGTCAGTGCAGTAACTTCTGTTAGCAACCAGTGTATGTAATGCACTTGTAACACAGCCTTTAAACCCCTTCCAGGTGTCACTGCTTAGTTATTCCAAACAAGAAGCCATTTACTATTATTTTGGATCCATGAGTTGTCCAAGAATGACATTCCAGAAACATTGGGCCACAGTAGCAAAGGCAAGGCTAGCTGTTTATGTATTTGTCCAGAGAATCATTTAGGTTAGAACATACTTCTGAGATCATCAAGTCCAACCATCAACCCAGCACTGCCACATCCACCGCTAAATCAATTCCAGCACCAAGTGTACATGTTTATGAACACTTCCAAGGACAGGGGTTCTCCCACTTTCCTGAGCATCCTGTTCCAATGTTTTCTTTTCAGTAAAGAATTTTTTCCTGATATCTAAACCTCCCTTGGCACAATATGAGCTTGTCCTATTGCTTGTTACCTGGGACAAAAGATGGACCCCCAAAGAAAAGACCTAGAACATACATAGAACATGTCTTTTGGTCAGAGGAAAACAGAGAAGTTTATGTAGCACACTATGCAAAGGAAGGGAAGTTCCCCAGATGGGAACTCCCTACTAACATCAGATTTCATTCCCAGAATCAAATTGACTCAGCAAAAAGAAGTTTGTGAGTCCGTGGAACAAAAGTTTTAACTCCCTCAGCACAAAACAAGCCATAAAACACTCTGCTACTCTACAGCATATTTAGAGTGTTTAATACAAAGCACAAACCACAATGTCCACTGCTGGCACAGAAGGCATATGCCTTATGCTTGAACTGAGTTAGGGATATGAAAAAAATGACTTCTAGTTCTGGTAATGTGATCAGGTATGTCATCTAAGCTTACATTACTTTAGGAAGATACATCATTGAAAAACATACATTGTAGCTTATGCTACTTTTTTCCCCCCTTTATTTCTCATCCCATTTTCTTAAATAACTGCTGCCAGATTGAAATGGCAAAACTCTTGAGAGCAGCTATCCAATTTCCACCCATAATCCATTTAGCATATGTTACATACTGAGCTTATTGTATCATCACTGGGGAGGTGGTTTCCATTGCCACATGTCTGTAATCATTACCTATCTGGCTTGTGCAGATTTTTAGCATCACTATGTAAATGTGATTCAAAATACTACTCTTGTTCGGGGCCAGTACAGGTTACCTCGTGCAAACAGATCTTGTTCTCTTCTTTATCTAAAGAATCTTTTTGTTTATTTGTTTTAATTTCCTTGCAAAGGTCGCTTCAGCTTGACTTCTGGCAATTCTAACCTCTTCCTACTTTCTCTGACCTACAAGATAAAGCTTTCTTTCATGCTGTCTTTAGGGCAGGAGGGAAGAGGTTCTTTCTCAGGTCACTATTAATCCAGATAAGCCTGGAAAACTTTCTTTGAAAAGTGATGGGTTTGGGGTGTTTTACATTTTGACTTGCAATCATTTTCTGCATTCGAGTCCTTGACCTATTTAGTTCAAGGTAATTAAATCAGTATACTGGAAATTTTCTCTTAAAACATCATTTTGCTTTTTTCATCCTTCTATTTTCTACTGATATTTTTGTCAGTTTTAGCATCTGGAAATATTTTTTTAAAAATACATACTTAGTAATTCTTATAGTTTCCCACTATACATTGAATATATATGTATCTAAGCCAAATAAATATTTTATAAATATGAGCATTGTTAGACATATCCACATCCACACACTGAAGAAATAACATATGCCCACACACGTTATAAGGGGTATTTAAACACACATCAGTATTGCAGTGCAGCACTCCACAAATTCAGGGTTTGTTTTGGTCCCTCACACTTACAGTAGAATGTTTATTCTCCTTTGAGTGGTATATACAATTTGAGACCTAAGCATAATGTCCCTCTTCAAGTTAATGACTGTGCACAAGGGCTGCCCCATACACATCTTGTAGGTCAGACAAAACGCACATTAGGTGTTGTCCCACATCCCGAGGATGTTATTTGATGTGTCAACATTACAGTTTTTCTTTTTATTAGTCCCAGGAGTTGCACTAATTTTGACAGCTGCTAAACTCGTTTTCCTGCATTTTAAATGTTCTAAGACAATCATCATAAAGGGACAAATCCTGCTTGGCTTTGCAAAGGAGAAAGGCTTTGCGCAAGCCTTTTAAAACATGATGAAAGCAAAATGATTGTTAAGACTTTATGGTTTGTTTGGGTTTTTCTTTCCATTCAAAGCAAGGCAAAGTACCCAAGCAGTGATCTTTGTTCCTCTTTTTCTCTCCTCACAACATTAAGAAGGAAACTACCTAAGCACTGACCTTTAAAAGTACATATTCTGACAGTTTCTAAACTAAGGATAAGTGTTTGTTTAATTAAACAACTTCCAAAGACAATTACAGAAACAAATCACTAATATAAGTATTTAAGCAAATCTCTTCTGAGGCAATCTCTTACCCTTAAAATTTAATTTATAGTTAAAGTGAATATAAATATGTATTTTTAATGGAAATAGGAGCCATGTTTTATGCTGCTGCTTTTCCAGGATATGTATCATCTTGGCTTTTTCATATATCTCATATATAATATGGGAGACATGTTGGAAAAACCCCCAAAAGAATATAAAAACCACGGTAGCAGGCCTTTTGTTTTGAAAGTAAATAAAATGGGAAGAGCAAGAAGAATTACCTCAAAGGATGCTGCCACTGCAGAAAAGGAGCAAGAAGATTTGTGAAATGCATTTCAAAGGAGGAATTGAAGATGTTCATCCTTCCAGAGGATCCACCATGCTTTCAGTTAAAGCAGCAAGTAGAGAACATGGTTTAAAATGTGGTTAACAAAATTAAGCATCTAAACTACTATCATAAGCTAAGCTCTACACTGCATTCATTTCTTGCAGGTAAAGGATTCTTTTGAATTATTATCCAAAAGCAAGTCTAGAAGCGAGTTTTAAATGCCAGAATCTAAAGACATTGCTTATGCTGTTAGAGATCTTACTTCCCCTCTCATTTTCACCCCATGGAGCTATTGAAAATACTGATATTGACATCCGAACCCAATCAACAGGCTGGTTTCACAGAAATTAACAATCCTACTTATGAATAGTCCTACATGTTTTATTTCTCCTTATCCTATTCTGATTTGATTGGTTATAAATTAAATTAATTTCCCCAAGTCAAGTCTGTTTTGCTCATGAGGGTACCTGCTGAACGATCTCTGCCTCCCCTTATCTCAACCCACGAGGTTTTTGTTATATTTTCTCTCTCCTCTCCAATTGAGAAAGGGAGTGATAAGGTGGCTTTGGTGGGCACCTGGCATCCAGCCAGGGTCAACCAACCACACATATTTATTTCCAGTAAGTGAAACTTCCTATGCCTTCTAAACTGTAAGAAATACATCAAGTTCCCTTCTTTGGCTTGTAGCAATCTGTTCTTCGAGAAGCAAAGAAAGACTCTCAAAAAGCTGCTCAAAGGGGAGAAACGAAATACAATAAATCTCCCAAAACTTTGCTTGTACATATGCTACTGAATAAAGACAGTAAGTGCAATTATTGTTTAAAGTTTCCCATTAGAGAGGAGAAAGGAGTTACAAAAAGTATGATCAAAAGGTTATAGGTGGCAATACTGATTGCACACAGTCTGATAAGAAATGCTGTTGAATTCTGATAAAAGCTGATTTTTTTTTAATGAATTGAAGATACCTTTTAAAACTTACATAAGTTATCATATTGCCTATGAACTAAATGATGTTTTCAGTTGCATACTGATACACTGTGATGACATCAAGATAGTGTCACTAAACAGCAGTGAGAAGAAGTTTTCTGCAGGTGACACAGACTCATGCCAACAGCTGAATGAGGTTAACAGGAATAGATGCCTACTAAATGGGTTGCTCTGTCTAAGCATATTTCTTACCCAATAGCTGACTTTCTTTGAAACCAAGTCTCAAGGCAAATACTTGATTTTATTTCAGCTATTGGGACCCATAGGAAAATGGACTTGAATTTCCCTCTTCATGTGTATGACTTCATGAAGAAATAGTTCATGCTCCCTTGCAATCTAAAGTTACACCATAGCCTTATTCAACATTCACACACAAAACCCCTCAACACCACCGTAACAGTCATATCCTGAGATACTGTCATCTGGTGGCAGAACTGAAGGCAGAGTCAAAAAAGACTTAAAGGCTGTTTTAAAAAGCTTTTCTTTAACAGTTCCCTTAAAGGCATTTCCTTCCATTGTCTTTTGAAAGCTATGTCAACTGTCCATTGTTCTTCATGGACTGGGCTGACAGCATAATTTTTAAATGTGCCTAAATTTCAGTGTTATTTTCCATTTTCAATGACATTTAACTTCCAAACTATTCAAACTTTCAGGACTGGGATTTCAACACTTGTATGACTTTGAAACTGGCTTTATGGAGTGCTACAAATCATAAGCCAGTGCTGAAGAACACCTGTTTTCCAAGGGTCAGCAACCTAGTGCAGCATTTTAGTGGGTTCAGGTCATTTTTCCCAGCTCCACAGTACAGCTCCATGCACATGTGTTTTTCACAACAAATACTTCATCTCTTCAATACTTGTATTGAGCTAGACTAGCATCTTTGCAAATTTGGATTATTTCCCAATAGTTTCTAATTAAGTAAATGTATTTCAGCTTCAATGCTTTTACTAACCTTTTCCTTCTATCACATGTTTCTGAAATACTTTAATGTGTTTTTAAAAAACATTCTAATCTCTCACCCTCTGTGCTTTATGGCTTCCTTCTATGTCATTGTTATCTGAAAATATGCTATATATTCTTTTTATTCTTTTATTCAAGACATTAATTAATATCAAGTAGTACCAGATTTAAGTTAGCTGATTGAGGAATGCCATTTAATACATCCTCATTGCAGCAGTAACCTATTTCATCTCATAATGCTGGGAAATCCAAATGCTGATTTTATTATTAACATTTATTACTGTTTTTATTATTATTTTTATTTTTTTCCTCCCCACTATGTATTTTTTATATAATACTCATGAATTCAAGTGATTAAAAGTGGTAAATCTGAGACAATCTGCCATGATTCTGGAAAAAAAAGCTAAAATTGTATGTCTCTGCCATTCTTACTTTATTATTATTTATTATTAATATAATATATTATTATTATAATACATTATATATTTTATTATTATTATTTTATTATTCTTATTTTTTACTTCTCTATATTTTAAGATTTAAATTTCTACTGTGTATCCTGTAAGAAGAAGAGACTATGGAAATCTGAAGAATCACCACAGATACACAGCCCGAAACAGCAAACACACTGAAAGAATGACTATGATCCTTATGGGTCACTTTTAACTCAAGATATTCCATGATAATTATATTGTATGTTGTAAAAGTAATTTGCCTTCATTGCTCAGATCCAAGGTATAAGGATAATAAAGACCAAAACTTTAAAATTAGATCATAATCACATTTTGTCACACAGTTAAATGTATCTCAAAATAGCTATTCAACAACAGAGATGTTCCAAAGCCCTTCACATATACAGAAATTTTAAAATTTTAATACAGAACATTAAAGTACCAGAAACATCTAAAACACTTTTCTCACAACATATAAAATTGTCTACCTTTATTTTGCATGACTAATATGACTGCTAAGTTCTTTTAAATAAAGTTCTTATGGCCTCCAGCCTGTGCTCTCCACCTCAAAGAGTTTAGTTTCCAGAGCAGATTCCATCAGAGATGGAATAATAAACAAGTAATGCATGTGTACTTTGATTTTCACTTTATCATTTCCTTAATTAATATAAAGACTAACTTTCAGTTTAGTGAAACCAGGGAAAAAGGTTCATACTATCCAGGATATAAGAGTCAGGTATTTCCTACAATGCAAAGCATTCATTCAACATATTTGTTTTACAAAAGGAGGTTGTTTCGTCACAATCTAGGCCCTTTCTACTTGATCCTGCAAGAGAAAGTACAGACCATTTTTTTTTATGGTCAAATCTGTGAATGGAGATGACTGTACTATCCTAAATTTGTCATTGAGGGAGACAATTTTGCTGCAGGAATGCATGAGATGACGTATCAGGAGAAGTCAGCTCTGGTATCATGCCACAGAGTTGTGAACTGATGAATAAACTTAAGAGGAAAAAAAAAAATACAATCAAGTGAAGAACTATTTTTAAGGAGTAAAATGTATCATTATACTTGCAGGAATATATTTCAGAATAAGCTGAGAAAAATACAAACTACTACAATTAATTCTTATGGATCATGGGGTTAAAGTGGTCAAAAAGTGTGTGCTGCTGTCACCTTCTTGTTTACTGAGGATCTTCTAACAATACTAAGTCCCACTAAATACACGTAGTAAAATATAAAAAGTAAACCTGGAATGGCCCCACTCAGGTCATCTTTGGGATCCAAAACTGGGGTAGATGACAACAAATCTAAAACCTTTGTAAATGCCCAGAAGACAATTCCTCTGGAAAGGCACATGCTTTCTTCCAAACTAAGCTCTAAAACAAAGTGAAACAGAGGCCTAAATAAACTGTTCTCCCTTTTCATGAAAGCCCAAAAAAAAAAATCAAACACAGTCGGAAATCGTGCGCACAACTTTGTTGAAAGCAGACCACTGCTAAGTAAACCTTCCGAGCCACTTTGTAAACAGCCAGAAACATCCAGTCAGTTTTCTGTAAACAGCTAAGTCACGCACCAGCAGAAGACAGCAGCCTTCTGTGGAAGGTTTTGGTTGATATTTAACAGGGTTACATTTCAAACCAACGAATAGTCACAGCTATTGTCATTGAAGTTAGATTGCACAAACCAGAAAACGCTTCAAAAAATGGATCATAGCCTATTCTGCTTTGGTGATACTGTTAGGGAATAAATCAAAGAGAAAATGAATAGATCTCCTAAAATACGATAGGCCAATTTATGTAAGGTCCATTCGTAATCTTCATGAATAAGAAGAAAAGTTTTCATTCACCTTGAGTTTACAAGCTTCAACCCAGTGCAACAAGCATGTATACAAGTATTTATTCCATCCTTGTTTTCCATTAACATATTTTGAGAAGGAATTAAACTGATCGTGTGAGTTATTTCCTGATTTTCAGAGCTTGAAATAATTAAGGCTTGTATTTATTCAAAGCAATTTTACATGTTTTATTCAAATAAATTCTCCTCTTAGCCTTAGTGATCGTTCTTATTTTTCTTTATAAAGTGAATGCATAAGCATCACTCCCACAAAAATAAAATTTAGTTTAACAGCTTAAGTCTTTTCATCCGATCTCTTTTATGGCACCTTAAAATAAACTAAATTACTGTAAAATACTCAAAGTGTCACAGCAATGAAGATCTGGCAAATTGACCACAACTCAGATCTAAACTGCTCTTACAAATTGCTTTGTGAAAGTTTTAAAACTTCCAACCTCTTTTAGGTTGAAAGGCAATGTGCAAATGGAAATTGTTAACAGAATATTTGCATATTTTCTGTACATTATATGTTTTCTGCATAAATAAATTCTCTAGGGCCAGTTCTCTATCTCACTGATACAAATGAAAAGTGACATTGTAGGACTTCTACACTTAGGGCTTTTGAATTTCATTTTTAGTCTCTACAGATGTAAGAGCAATAAATATTACACAACCTGATTATCCATGGTTATTTTGCAGTAATAATGACTATTTTTGAAAGTATATATAGCCTAGCCCAAAGCTGAGTTTAAATAATCACCAAAATTCTTTTCCTTTTTAAAGAATTCAAGGTGGTTCTGGTTTTCCAAAACCTGAGAACTGCTAAAGAAATTGGAAAACTTTTAAATATATATAAAAAAAATTACCACAATCCTGCATTACTAGTGCAAGATTCTAAGTAACTTCAATAAAGTATGAACCTAAAAGGAGGAAACTAATACTTTCAAATACCTGTAAGCTAGAGGATAAGCCTGACTAATGTATTTAGGGTACCTTGATATCTGTAATTAGCATGCAAAATATGTTAGGAATTTTGTTATGGCATGGATGCTGAACACAGTTTCCCAACCCTAAATGTGACAGATTTCTACAAAGCTGCAGATTTGTTCTCAGAGTTGTCTGCTTTTTTTTTTTTTTAATCTTAGTATTATCTTATAATAAGTCTAAATTGAAAAGATGTAATGTCAGCAGGCATCTTGACAAAAATCCCTGCACAGATTAGGTAATTAAAACCTATTCTCAGATGGAAATATTATTGTTTGCATATCTGGATTGCTATTAGTCAAGCTAACAATTGATTTGTTATAGAATCAGAGAATCACAGAATATGCTGAGGTGGAGGAAACTAGCAAAGATCATCTAAGCCCAGCTCCTGGCTCTGCACAGGACATTCCCAAGGGTCACACCACGTGCCCAAGAGCATTGTCCAAACACTTCTTGAACTCTCTCAAGCTTGGTGCTGTGACTACTGCCCTGGGGAACCTCTTCCAGTGCCCAACCACCCTCTGGGTGCCCAAACACCCTTTTCCTGATGTTCAGCCTAAACCTCCCTTGACACAGCTTCAGGCTATTCCCTTGGGTCCTGTCACTGGTCACCACAGAGAGACATCAGTGCCTGTCCCTCCTCTTCCCCTTGTGAGGAAGTTGTAACTGCAATGAGGTCTCCCCTCAGTCACCTCTTTTTCAGGCTGAACAGATCAAGTTACCTCAGCCGCTCCTCATAGGGCTTCCTCCCTCTGAAAACAGGCCCTTCACTGTCTTCACAGACTGTGTCTGAATGCTCTCTAACAGCTTGGTATATTTTTATATTGAGGTACCCAAAACTGCCCCAGCACCCGAGGTGAGGCCGCCCCAGTGCAGAGCAGAGCAGGACAATCCCTCCCTTGCCCGGCTGGCGATGCTGTGCCTGATGCACCCCAGGACAGAGTTGGCCCTCCTGGCTGCCAGGGCACAATGACAGATTCAACTCAGCATCAACCAGGAACCCCAGGTCACTTTCCACAGCACTGCTCTCCAGCGCCTCATTTCGCAGTCTGTAAGTACATCCAGGGTTGCCCCATCCCAAGTGCAGAATCTGGCATTTGTCGTTCTTAAGCTTCATACAGCTGGTGATTGCCAGACCTCTGGTTTGTTTAGTTTAAGTTTTTGTTTAGTTTATGCTAAGTTATGAGTTATACATAAATAGTAATGCCCTAATGTTTTTATTTGCTTTAAAAGGCAGCATTAGAAGAACATAACTAATCTGGACTTCTCCTTACCTGAGCATTTTCAAAACCTTTTGTATCTTAGAGTCACTAAAGGCATCTTTGTTTTTATAGTCCTTATAAATCTTATGATCCTGGGGAAAGGGGCAGAGGCAGACAGAGGAGGTGAAAAATAGGCTGCACCTAATTTCTCTGGTTTTGCTTCCTTGCACCCTTGATGTATGCTAAGGAAATAAAAGTCTCGGTGGTTGTTTTCACTGAAGGTTGGCAGTGACTAAATGTCACCATCTTTTGCACAAAGAATTCCATAAATTTGGTGAAACTCCTCTAAACATTAGGTATTCCCAAGCCTTACGGTATTGGTATCGATTTTTTTCTAGCAGAATATTAGTATCATGAGAGATAGAAAAGGGAGATGCACAGAACAGAATGAAGTCTGAAGGACCCTACAGATGTAGCCTTTGACCTGAAGTGATATCTGCTTATGACAGTCTGTGTTCAGCCTTTGCTTTAAAGACAAAATGTAAGAGAAAAACCCTACAGCAGCTGAACTCCTGTCCCGTCTGGATTCAAAAGGAGCATAAGTATTGGATGTGTTTTACTTCTTAAGCCAAGAGAAAGAACTTTCATCTTTTGTCAGCTCAGTGGAAACAACACAGAGGACGTGAAACTAAAGCTAAAAAGGTGTTGGCAAAAATTTGCAGGAACAGTTATGGAACAAGGAAGGATGCAATATGAACTTTTCCAAAGTGCTTACAGAGGTTTTTTAAATGTTGCTTCATTAGGCTGTTAGAAGTGTACCAGTAAAAAGTACTATCCACAAAATATTGTTTTATCTTTAATGATATTTATTGTGTAATCATACAATTATGAGATATGATGAGCTTTTGTCTACATAAGCTGATAGCATCTTTCTCATCTCAAAATAGGTGTTCATTGTTTTAATTTCCTATGGGGAAATGGCATTTCCTTACCTTGGCATGCTATATTTCATGATGTAACAATCCACCTCATTCCACTTATTACAAGTTATCTAATTTTCCTCATCTAGTGAAATTAGCCTGAAGATGTGATAAAAAAATTAAAACTTTCATAGTTACTGGATGCTACTTAGTGAGCCACAGAGCTCACATAGCCTAGAGGAGGAACCGGGCAGACAAAGTGAAAGCAGGAGATACAGGATCTCAACTCTCATGGAGCACCACAATACTTTAAGGAACCAGATTTTAGGCTGATGAAGAAAGAATGATGTTAGGTTTTTGTGGGCCATTGAAAGGAAATATTTTGCTTTAGAGATACTGATGTAAAGATTTAGTTTCAAGCAGAAGCAGCTTTGCAGGTAGGAGAGAGCACGCTGGGAAAAACATTTACTTTCTATCGACTCATTAATAGAGAATTATATATATATATATCTTCCTCCTTCCTCTGTAGAAGGAAAAAATGATAGGCCCTGACACATTGCTGAAACTCTTAAAAAAATAGTGGGACTCAGTATACTCAGATTCTTACGGCTAGGTCTCATGGTGAGATGTCCAGATGTCTAGTGAGTTGGGGCTTTTCTCACAGATGAATCTACTCATGGGTCTCACTAAACTTATACCACAGCATTGTACTCAGGAAGCATCACCCATACTCAAGTTTCAGGTTCGTTTTCATGAACCTGTATGAACTTAATAGCCTTGAGACTCCTATTAGTCTTTCAAAATCAGTTGAAGTAAGACAACTGATTCAAATTTTTTCAGAAAAAGAGAGCATGCTTGACTGGATTTTTTTTTATGTGAAGTTTGAAATAACAGAAAAGATGATGCTGCATGATTACTTTCTGATTAGAATGGAAAACAATAGTAAAATGGGATACATGTCTCCATTTTTAGTTCCGTTTTGAAAGTAGACACTTATTTTAAATTAACTGTGTATAATTTTGCATTTCGAACATAAAAAACTAATTTTTCTCCCAAAATTAAAGAATTTACAAGTTGAAAGTACCATTAGAAAAGTGAATTGAAATGCCCCTTAATAAATAAGGTTAATAGATAAAACACTAGATAAAACAAGTTTTCAGACAGAAAACTGAAAGGCAAAAGTAGGAGTGAAGAATTTTCTAACATGGAAGTTGGCATGTTTTGTGTTTTAACCAATTTAGAAAACTCAAAAATAGTCAGTGCTGACAGCATATAAAGTATTTTAGAAAGTATTCTCCTGAATCTTCACTATTTTTACATTTAATTAAGCTGAGATAATTTCTGCAATATTTGCCTACCCGAAGCAAAGTCCTTCTGACGTGATAGGAAACATCTGATGAAATCTTTCCTTCTTTATGAATGTCAGCATGTAACTATAGTTTAATACAGGACACTTGACAAGAGAAGGGCTCTATTTAAATAACCTGAACAAACTCTGATACAGTAAAGTAATATATGACTTGTGTAGAACTAAAAATTATATCTCTTTTGATTTGTTCCTAGGGTATGGGTTCAAACTGTCTAAAATTGTTAATCTAAATGTTGAATTGGAATGCTCTCACATCTTCCCACATGATTCCTAATTCACATCAAGGCTGGAGAGTATTTCCAGCTGTTACTGATATGTTAATAGGACCGCTGTGAATGCATATCATTTTTTAAACCCATATGTATAAAAAGAAGTATAGGTAATATATTTCCAAGATAATTTCATCCAGCCCGGCAGCGACTTTTTTTTTTTTGCTTTGAAAGTTGTACTCAATTTTCACTCTTCTTACTAACAATGAAATTAGTTGCATTAGGTATGTCAATGGTACCTTACTAATATTTGCTTAAATACACGCACTTGGAGTACCAAAGGGTGAGAAAGTGCTATGGAAGAGTTACTAATCATCTGTAAATATACATAGCAATCAATCTCTCATCCTGCCACTTGAAATTATATTCTTTATCTTTTTTCCCTGGGTCATTCAATGATCTCCAAGAGGGGGAAGTAAAACACAGTGCTGCCAAAATGCTGGAGATGTTGTCTCCAGATCACAATCTAAGCTGCCCATCAGGTTGTTGAGCTACAACTTGAGCAGTTTGCATGGGATAAAAAAACCACCTTGCAGGTTAAAAACTCTTTTTTTGGAAACCTCAAATCATAACAATGTAGCAACAGAATTATTATTAGCTCAAGTCTGGTTATTATAAGTAGAAAAATAAATAGAATAATAAAAGAAAAGATACTATATAAAAATATTCCAAAGTAATAGTTACAATTGAGTCCACCCAGTTACTAGTATCTACACCTTATTTTTGGTGTTATCACACCCTTCCTCTGGGAGAAGACAAAGGCTTACAGTGTAAAGTGATGACTGCTTTCTTGTCTTCTCAAGGAGAAGCATGATGTTGCTTTTCTTCCTTCCCTCTAAGGTCTGTATAGCATTATTTTGATGCACTTTCTAACATGCTCTACACATTGCTCATGCCACTGGTTTACAACTCCACAGTACAACCAAATTCCCTACACAAAGCATATTTTAACATATTGGATACTTCTCCCCTGTTCTCCTTGCCATTCCTAACACTGGTTTTGACCAGTCCCAAGGCTGCATTTCTGTGGTGACCAGTGACTGACCACATGGAGTGGTTTATAGCAGTAGGCCCTCTAGCATAATTTAAAAGGCTTTACTGTCATTCCCTGTCCCCTCTACCCTACATTTTATTCCAAGGTCAAACATAGTTCATTCTATATAGAATAGCATTATTATATTATTGCCTATTATTAGGCAATTTACATAACAATAAGCACCATACCACAAAATTGCACAAAGCTAAGAAAAGATAGAACAAGCCATTCACAGTCATCTTCTCATTAGGCAATTGCCGTAGCAGCTAAACAAGCTAAAACAAACTTCCAGGAAGACTGGGACAAGGTCCAGACAGAGCCTGATAAACCTGAAGTTTTGCTGTCAGCTTAACACAAAGACCAGTGGCATTTTTCTGGTAATGGCAACTCCTATATAGGAGGCCACAAGGCTACATAACTGTAACATGGATAGTAGTGGGAATCTAAATCCAACATATTCTCCTGCATTTCTGACAGACCTATTCCAGACCACATGCAGTGTGATTCACTGCTACTGATGTTGGTAAAGCAGTGGTACCGATGAAGGCGCAGATTAAAACACTCTCCAGTAGAATTTTCTGAGCATGACCTCCATAATTTTCCCAAAAACATTCAACAGAAGGAAAACTCATGCCTGAAACCTCAGTCCTAAGTACAACAAGGATCAAAAATCTTTGGACTTTGTTTCACCAAACCAAAAATCAAAATACCAACCATAAAAGGATTCATTGTCATTCCCACCAAATAAAAGATCAGTTACAGCATCTTAAAAGTACACTGCAAACATTTAAAATTTCAAAATTATTAGAAGTCTATGAAAAGCTCACTGCAACAAGTTATACGTTTACAGGAAAGCAGAAGGAATAAAGCACATTCAGCAATTGCTGTTGGAATTACAGCACCACCTAGTGTGCTCTGGAAATGCTCCTAAGGGATGCCTTTTTAATTTTATGTTTGCCTTTGGAATTGAAATCAAGTCATTATCATTGGTTTTCAGAATTCCTGCAATTTGTTTTTTAAAATTGCGGTCTGAGTTTCATTCAATTCATTATTTGGACTCCATCAAAACATCACTAGAGGAAGTGTTATATAATATTACACTAATTCCCACTCCAGACGCCAAGAAACTACTTATTTTATTTCCTAATTAAAGGATCTACAAGACCTTTTCCTCTAACCGTATTTTCAAGGAAATGAACATAGGTCTTCAGGCATGGAAAGAGGAGCCTGTCTGCAAAAACTAAGATAGCCCAGCAGTAGGACTGAGTGCCCTCATAAACACACAAACCTGGGCTCTCCATCCAGGTTTTCAGACTTTTCAAGAAGTGCAAGGACACCCTCTTCTTTCTAGTTATCCTGAGCATTGTGAGAGACTATGGAATAAACCCTGTACCAAGCGATGAGTTGTTGAGGTTTTCTTTCTCCCCTGCAGAACAGAATATTCCTAGTTAACCCTGGACACAATTTGATAATCATACTTGATAATGATAAATTACCTTTCATAGTCTTTTTCTCTGATTGCTGTGCACATACAGGGGGGAGCAGTGAAAGGTGAGGATAGGGAAGGTAGGTTATTTATTTACATACTTAACAAGATGGAAAAGCAGTGCTAGAATTAAAAAGGAAGAACAGACACAGTGATTGAGCAAGTCTCTGAATTTTCACATATTTGTGAGATCACAGCTCACTTTTACCACCTGATTACTTTTAAATTTAAAATTAAGTTGGTGGGGGATTCTTGTCTGCTTTCCATGAAAATGATAAGAAGGACTGGAAAACCTCCGCCTTTTCAAGCATTCGTTAACATATTTTTTTATGTACTATTTAAATACATTTAAAAATTTGGAAGTTGAAAACATTCACTAAAATTTAATATGCAAATGCAAATTTGAAGTGGTCTAGACTAATCTATGCTATTGCTAAAAGGGAGCAGGCATATGCCTGCAAAAGACATTGTACTACTGTCTCACACGGTGAACTTAGGGCTGAACATAACTGCTGTTAAAAAAAAGACTGTAAGAAGAAAGAGTCATTGTGTAAAGCTGTGCTTCTTCTGTACATTGTTCAAACCAAAAGCTGAAGACAAAGGTAGTCAGGTTTCTAGATTAAGGAGTTTGCCTTGAAGAAGCACAAAACCAGTTGCAAATGGTAGGAACTACCTATCTTAGTGCAATCATCTTCTGATAAGAGCACCTGTCCAGGAAACAACATATCCCCGTAACTGATAAGCTATGAGTGGGCTATAAAGGGACCAGTCTCCTTCCCCTCTCTGGTAAATGCATATCTATGCTGAAAAGATTCAAATATTTAATGCACAAGTGACAGCCTGATTGTGTGACCTAACAAGAAAGACATTTCCCATGGGAAGCTCTGAGGTCTTGTTTTTGTTCACTGTGTCCCTCATGCACTCGTTTTCAATGCCTCTGAGTATATTGCTCCCAAGAATGGCTCATGAAGCAATCAGAAATGTAGTCTCCTCTGTCCAATGGAATTTACTTCATCGCAAAGGTGAATATCATCAACTTTCTCAAGAATAAACATACGTTATTTATTAAATCTTAAATAAATAAAGACCAAAGACAGCTCAAATATATAAGGGGGAAATTGCAAACCTGACTGTAATCACATTCATCATAATCAACTTTACCTAAATCACTTCTTTTTCATCACTGCTCATAAATTTCTTGAGCAACAGTATTCCACCACGCTGTTAGATGCTTTAACACAAAACTTTTTATACATTTCCAAAATGTATATTGGCAAGCCAGAATGATCCTGAATTCATAACCTAGCAGGAACACAGAATGAGAATTGTAATAGTATTTGTAATTCAAATTTAAGAAAGAATTCTAAGAAGTTCATAAAGAGTTGCTCTTGAGGTTTTTTATTGGACAAGAAGTCCAGCAGGTCAAAAAGATATAATAAAATATTAAAAAAAAATCTAATTAAATTTTATTCTTAGCAACAAAATACAACCATGTATTATATATGAAGAGTAGTGAGTGTATACTCACATCTGGCTTCAATTACACACAGTACTTATGGGAGCTGACTGGAGATGTCTCTCAACCCTGTAGACAGTGGCATGACAGCTTGGCTTTACTTGAGCTGCCTCTGTGTCCCTTCACAGACAGTGGAGAGCACTGAAAGCATGTGTTTTTTCCTACCCATTTTAGAATGAGATTAGTTGTGCCACAGAATGCCTATTTCTCTATTCTGCCTACAAATGAAACCTGATGACTAATTTTGATTATGATATTTGTATCATGGTAGTCAATATTTGGTTAGTTATATTGCAAACCAATTGTCTTTACTCATAGTAAAGTACCATTCTTGCAGTAGAAATTACAATTTTTATATCTTGAATATATGCATGACAACATCTGTGACTTGGGAGAGAAATATCGTAACCATAACTTTTACCTTATACGGTATTAGTGTGACTTAGAAATACCAGCTTGAATCTGCAGTGGCAACTGTCAATAACAGTATTATTTCTACAGGCTTTTTTTTTTTCTATGTATGGATCTCTGGAAACTATATAGAGCATGCTGTGCTGACAATCTCATTGGCATGTTCCTGTTGTGCTATCATGATTGATTTAAAGGATCGCAGGACAAATTAAACAGCAGTATCTTACCCTCATTAAAAGATAACTGAACTGCCCAGTTTTGTTTAAAAATATATGTATAAAAGTTAAAGAGATCAGTTGACTTCAAGGGCCTGTCAGTACTTAGAGTCTCCAAATATTTTTAAAACTAATATGTTCAAACACGAGGGAATATTGGAATATTCTTCCAAGGCAATAAAAACAAAGAAAACAACATCAACAACACCAACAACAAAAGAAAAAATGCACCCCAACAACATTAAGTCAACATTTTGGGAAATGGAATGAAAAACTTCTGCATGTTTAAAATATGACAAGTACAAGGATTCAGAGGAGCAATATTTCAAATATAGTCACGTTTAGGAAAAATGGCTTAGGAGATAGAAATTATATTAAATATTTTAAGACACAATTTTTATTTTATCTGCACTGATATACAAATTTTACTTCAATTTAAGATTTGTAGAAAAGGAATTGTCTGAAGTACTAAGTAGGTGAAGATGGCCAGTTGTTCAGAAGCTGATAGCAACAATTCATAAATAATAAGAAAATATCTTTCACTGAATACATGAAGTAGGAGTTGTTGAGGTGTAGGGAGAATGGAGCAATAAGAAAAAAAAATACAGTTATACCCATTTGGAAACAGTTATTTGAATTAACATGTCTGGACACTATGCAATGATATAAAAGGGTGGAACAAGACCATAGCCTAAACATATACTAGCATTTTTGGTTGTTTTTTTTCAGCTACACTAATATTTGACTCATGGCAAAGCAGAAAATAAAGAAAAGCAATCGAAGGAAATTGAGGTAAAGACTGAAAACAGTTGTACAATCAAAATTAAATCTAGCAACAATTTTTTTATGCGTAAATGAGATGCATACAGACAATGCCCCCTGGAGAACACATTCATCAAAAAAGACAGAAGACAAAAACAAAGAAACAGACGTGAAATGTGAGATAACATTTAGAATTATTTGTGATGATAAAATATTCTCTCAAGTTAAAAGCAAATTATATCCTCCAAGGAAACAGGCCTTCCTATTTATATGTCATCATATGGCATGAAATCAATTTTTTTTTTCCATGGAACCATGAGTACAAAGATCACTTGACAGTTTAGAAACTTAGCAATATTCAACAGTAGTGTACTATAGTGGCATATTTTAAGAACAGCTAAGGTCCTATTTTTTTAAAATTATATTCATTAAAGATAAATTAACCATGAAATGTAATTTTAAAACCCCTTTCTGTGAGCCTTTTTCCATCAGAAGATGTGCCTAGTCTTTGAATTTCATCTAAACTTTTCTAGGGGTACAAATAAAGTTTCAAGAGAGACCATCTCTCCTTGTATGCTATTAAAAATATTTGAAATTAAAACTTAACTTCTTCTCTTAAACTATTCTTCAGTTCCTCACAGATTTACAATCAGGAATGTAACCTTCTTAAACAGAAAGAGGATAGACTGAATTGCACTGAAATACAATTATTACATTGCAGCAGCATTCATTGCCAAAAACTGCTTTGTTTGTCCAGTCATTATTCAATGATTTTCCTAATAATTGCTATAACTATTAACATAGCTTTCTCAGTTCCCATAGGAGATTCAGTATGTGAAATTTTTAAAGCTGTTAATAGAGAAGTATAATAACACATTTTCCTGACAGCAGAGATTTCTGCAGGAAAGTTGCATCAAGACAACCTCACCTAGTCTGTAAATTTACCATCCTCCAATTTACCAGCACCCAACAACTCAGAAAATAGTTTTTGTTTGAAGACAACATGAATAACATAACATAAAAACTCCAAACACTAGCATAGGTAAAAACTCGAAGATCTTCCTCCTCATTTTCTCTTCTAGCAGAAAATGCTGAGAAAAGCTGCCTGATGTAGATGCCTACTGTAAATGCCCTACTTTGCATATATGTGATAAAGCAAAATCAGCAAAGTAAAACTACAAGCAAAAAATCAAATTCTAAATTAAATCCTATCATACAATTATTTAATCATAATGAACTGACCATTGCTAAAAGAGGCCTTAAAATTACAATACATTACTTGTTCGCCTAACACCTTTTCCATCTTAACACCAGGTTTTTGCTGATGTCTTTGAACTTTCAGATTTTTCCAGTTTAACACCATGACATTTTCTCTAGGTGCTACTTGCTCTGCCTTGATTCGACCTCTTAGAGATCTCAATCAAATTCTGAGAGCTTTAAGTTACCCAGTATAGTGTATTTAAAATGGGTGCTCCATTTCATCTTCCATCCCTTGCATACCTTTCTATTGAATCATTTGATAAAGTCTTCACTCTTATGACTAGTATATTCATCCAGGTCAGATCTACAAGAATGGACCCCACAAATAAGTAAGGAGAATCAGACAGTAGCACAGGAATGAAAAGTCTGTGGGTAGTATTTAAATTCCTTACAGATGTCTCTTCTTCTAGTGTATCCATAGGTATGTCTTATGACTTCCTCTCTCAGAAGACAAAAAGCCAGCCTGGTTGCCTTAGAGACAGTTTAGGTACAGTGTCAACTGAAACGGAACATGCTACAGGCAACTTAGAGGAAAAAAGCACTTAATAAAAGAGTTCATTGCCAATAGCCCACCCAGTATAAACATATGCTGGCAACTGAAGATGTAATTGTCTTTACAATATAACCTATTTTTAACCTGAAGCCCTCTTTTTTTAAACTGTTTAGCTGCATTGCTGAAAGATGGATCATCTGTGAAGACGTGCTAAGTACCTGCTGAAACACGTTTTTACTTGACATTGTGGTCACCATTGTGCAAAAGAAGCTAAGTATTGATTTGTAAATAAAGCCTGAAAATGTATCAGTGGGAGGTGTATTTGACCTTCTGGACATGTGAACTGCTGTGAAAGTTTCCCTAGGGCATTTGACAGTTTCACAGAAAATGAGAAAATTAAAAAATTCGAAAGTACTATTGCAATCAAGAGCAACACTCAAATCCAACTTACGAAAAACTACTGCAATCAAGAACAACACTCAAATCCAACTTACTAAAAACTACTACAATCAAGAAGCAGCAAAAAACCGAAACCAAAATAATAAAAAAAACCAGCAATACAATAATGAATCAAAACTGAGTGGATTCTTATTAAACACTAACCTCATAAATATGAGGAACACCGCTTTCTTCGCAAGACCTTGAGGTAATTCCCCAAGGGATGTTATTCACCAAATGATTTATTCTTTAAAATAAATATATCAAGAAGTTCAGTACTTTTCTAGTGGTTGGTTGCCTACAAAAAGTCTTCAGAGAATTGACCTAAGGCATCTCTCTTCCAGCCACTTATTAATTAGGAGTGGAAAAACACCATAGGACTTAAAAAAAGAAAAGCTGTATCTTGAGTAAGAAGAAAATATGACACTGAAAATGTTAAACTACTGTAAGACAATTTGACCAGCTTGCAGGAATACTCTCAGCTGAGGGAGAAGCTACAGATTATGCTATTTGATCAAAAGATTCTGCCTTGCCAAGCTCATCTGTGTTGCAGCTAAGTCAGAAGACCTTAGTCCATGGCTTGTAATCAGCCAAATGCAAAGGAAGGCAACAGTTCCAGCTGAAGAAGAAATAAACCAAAACAAACTTCAGAAATACTAATGACAACTTACAGTAATATCAGCTCATATCCACCCACAGATCTACTGTAGTAATTGAAGAGAAGATATTTGTAAAAAGCAGATGAAAAGTAAACAAAAAGCCCCAATGAAAAGAATTATGTCTGTTTTTCTGAGTATTTCAGAGGTTATGGCTTTTGAAAGGCAGAAAGTAACTACCTATAAACCATCTTCTGCAATGTCTCAAAGAAGAATGAATGGAACTATGTTACAGTCTTTCCTTCTGCACCAAAACTGTGAAAATCGCAGTGAGAGGTGTTTCTGGCTAGTAAGATTGACATAAGCCAGAAAACACCTTCCAGCTCTAAAAATGCTGACTGGGAGGAGACGAACCAGGGGCAGAAATGTATTCTAATCCACCTGAAATATTTAGCTTAATTCAAGATGTAACATTTCAATGCAATTTTTGTTTTAATTTATTTTTTCTCCATTTTTTGCCTTTATTTTTAATGTTTGTTGACTTCTAAATTGGAAATGGACATTTCAAAATGAAAAAGACTACTGTTTTATCCCAAAAATAAATAAAAAGAAATATTTGCATTTTGTATTTTATTCCCTTTTTTTAAAACAGTCACATAATTTGCTTAAAATTCTCTGTACAAAATGTTAAAGAGCAACACTTTTTAGATAGTTCTACATGCTACGGAGTCTAGTTCTTCCATCAGATGCCATAAGGAGACAGGAAAATAACCACTACAAATTAAATGCCAGTGCAAATTTAAATAGATTTAATTTTGTTCTAAATATTTAATTCTTATTGCCATTAAATAAAGTCTAGTTATTAAGCAATATCTGATATTTATCAATAGCTGCCTGGACTTATTTAAGGACGTTTGCTCTCTCAAGAAAATATCTATACTTGATGGAAAGAATGGGTCCAGCTATTTTTCATCATTTTTCATAAGACACATAAGGGATGAAAGCTGATTAATATTTGGTAACATCCATTTTTACAAAGAGGATATAGAACTTTCAACAATCAAGGAAGTTTTCTGCTGTTTCCTTCTACTCTGATAAACTACCACAGGTTTCATTTCAGATGATACCTGCATACATACCTGTCAAGTAGACTCAGACACACTGTCATTTTAAAAATTTATCAGAAAAAAATATTTTAAAAAGTGGAAATACATCTTTGATTCATACTCCTACTGCTGAAAATGTAGGAAGAATACATCTGAAAGTCTTGCAGACCCCTTTTCATTAATTCTAATCCCAGAAAATCAATAGATATTTTTCACAAAGTTCAGTTTCTTGCTGAGTACTATTATGCAAGCTCAGATTTGCATTCCTAAATGCGTCTGATATTTCAGCTGTAACAAAAAAAAAGGTTTTAAAATACTTTCTGCAACTCAGAAGGAAGCAACATGATGAAAAAACCCAAACCAGCCTTTCAAAAAGGTTTTTTGCTTGAAAGATTTTATAATTTATATATAGCTTTATGACCCATCAAACCTTTTTTTTAAGACATTTTTTCTCAATTTTAAGCTTAGACTATACCCATACTTCTGATCTGTGCCTAACCACCCAGCTTCTCCCTGTCAGCCTTGCCTATTTATCTACTGAGCCATCATTTGCTTTATCTCTTCTTCAAATGAGTTGCAGTGCCAGACTCCCAAACAAGCCAAACAGAATCTCTCCATTTCACATGGAGATATCAACAACACTGACATTCCAGGCTAGAGCTGGGTAGAATGTCTTCATTGCTGTAATAAGTACCAGTAATGGAAAGCACCACTTTGCACCAAGTAACCCTTTAGTTTCTTGATTCGTGTACCTTTCCAAAGTGTAAATATCTGCTCGTGGGTGTGCTGTGAAAAGGTTAACAGAAGTTCACTTCTTTCTACTGTTAAATGCAGAATTTAATGAGACTGTCCCAAGTGTTATTACCACTGATACACATCTATTTAAGTAGAAGGCACATTACACCCTGCAAGATCAAGATCTTAGAAGAAAATTTCCAGTCAGGCATGAAGTATTTAGTATTTCCCCATAACTGTACTCATCTAGTCAATCCATTGCAAACACCCAAGTGTAGAAAAGCCTCAGCATACCAACCTGGGCTTGCAATTGACAGAGGAACACCACACCCATTTCCTTTCTTATTTATTTATTTTTGAAGTACTAAACACCCCACCCTCTAACTCCTAGAAAAGGAATTTGACAATAGACTTTCAAACTCCATAGAAGTTTTACAGATGTATACAGCCAGCAGTGTGCATTTATCATTACCTATAATTTCTCAACTTATTTATGGATAAAGTTGGTTAACACCCTAATGGGGATTGAGCAGCACAATTCAAATGTCACAATAGCCAGAGAGATCTGCCAAGTTCCAATACAGTATTCCAGAGCCAAGATTATTTTAAAATTATTTTTTACTATAGTGCAAGCTAATTAGACAGATATACCAACTACATCCAATTTCAATGTAAAAATCCATATATTTCCTGAACATGAAGCTTTTAAATTCCTTGAGTATTTGAATCAAGTCAATATATACAAAAGCATAATTTTTTTCCTATTATGATTCAGATGCCTCTGTGCAGGTTTGATCCCCATAAGGGCCATTCACTTAAGAGCTGGATTCAATGATCCTTCTGGGTCCCTTGTAACTCAGAATATTCCGTAACTTCTGTAATTAATAGCAGGTTTTGTCTATTAAATAATTTTTTAATCATCTATGTTGAAAAATTTTCTGAAACAACACACAATATTTCAGCATTGCAATGCTTTATAATTATTATAATATTATTATCAAATAAAAAACGTTAGTTGAACAGAATAGGTGACGCTCAATTTACTTTTCTCGCTCAGCCATGAGGATATGCATAAGAATAGCAAGCAGTGCCTTCATCAATCAGAAGTACTTTTCTTGTCTCTGATTTGATATTTCATAAAAATCTAAAAGGACATAAGTACAACTTTGTGTTCAGACTCAAGAAAGAAGAAGAAATGCTGACTGAAATTGTGCAACGAAACAAGCTTGCATTTGGAAGTTTTGCTTTGACACTGTTGATATGGAGATCCGTGTGGACATGTGTTTAAGATACGAGAGGAAGAAAACCAGCCCTTCAGCTTTAGCCTGACAGCCCCTCAAACCCTGAGAGACATCCATGTAGAGTCTTTTATCAGTACATCTGGAAGTGAGCAGGAAGTACCAGCCCACTGGACCTCCACCTATTACTTTCTGACAGCTGTGTGTTAATGAATGAGCAAGCAGACAATGGGCAAACATGATGGGGTCATCCTTAATGCAGATAAATGAAATCTGATAAAACACAGGATTTTACAAGGCTGCTAATGAAGGCTCTCAGGAAGCAATGGAAGGAAGACACGCTCTATACAGTGGTCTTTCTCTACTTTAAAATGTCTTGGAACAGGACTTGAAATTTTAGACCAAACATATTGCAGGTGAACTCCCTTCAGCCACTGACAAGAGAATATGACATCCCGTTTCCTTCTACTCTTACAAGTAAAATCCACAGCTCAGTTCCTGAGGGTAGAAGTCTAGAGGGATATAAAGGAAATGAAAGAAGATCTCAGCCAATTTAGGTACTTAGTTTTCCTTAGAATTATGCTTAATACCATCAGTTAACCAGTGCAGTATTCTCTGGAACTGTCTCATTCAGAAACACAGCCTTAAAAAATCCAATCAGAACCCTCCCCTGCCCCACCCTCTGCAACAACACACAAAACGCCTGACCAAATGAAAACAAAACAACAAAGAATCCATCCAAAACCAACCAACCAACCCTCAAAACCCACAAAACTCTTACTTTCTCCTTGTTTCAGGAGCCATAATGTGACCAGATTAGCTTATCTAACTTCAGTGACAACTGACTTTAGGAAGCTGCTCCAATATTGCCCAGTGGAAGAAGGCAACAAAAAATTGTCAGGAAAAATATAAACCGTTTAATAAATCGCTTATAAAAACCCAGGATGAAGGGCATTTAGTTATCTGCATACATACTAATCAAAGAATACTTGGCGTGTGAGTTAGGCTTCTACGTAATTCAAGAAAAGATCATAAGCCAGTCAAGTGTAATCAAGGGCATCTAATGATACCAAAATGTTCTACAGCGACAGTATTTTGGTGTGGGATTTTTTTCTATGATAAGAATAGTGTGTAGAACATAAACGAAATAATAAAAAAACCAAAACAATGCAAATCCTGTCTAAGAATTTGTCTGTCTAACAAGTCACAGATACCAGCACAGCACAGATTTTATGTATATTTGAGATGGGATACAAAATATTGTAGAATACACAGAATACAAATAAAGAGTATTTACACATATGTTAATATATATATAGTGATATGTACTATACACGCACTTATTATATGCATGTAATTACATATATTCAATGAATTTTGATTATTTCAATAGAACTTCTCTTTTGCTTTTACATTTTTAAAACCAAAGTAATGGGAGAAATCAAACGTTATCAACTACTTCAGTATATTGAAGGTGTTACAGTGAAAGACCCCAATGAAATAAAGGAGACCAAGGTGAATCTGAACTAAAATTGGAAATTAGTTACAGTAGTTAACGTATCTTTATTGGCTACTAAATATTCTATGAAAACCTACAAGATAAGAAAATAGTAAGAGAAAAATTAGAAATTTGTCAGTTTTAACACTATATAAATATATAAATGGGCCTAAGTACATAATACTAAGTGTTGCAAATATAAAATATTGTATATAGTGTATGTATAATATAGCAATTTCAGAAAGGGTGCACAAACAATGTAGAGAGAAAGCATGGATAAGGGTCCACTAAATAACAAAAAGCCCAACTTTTTTAGAGAAAAATTAAGTTGGGAAGACTATAATGCAGCAATCTGAACTCACAACTGCATTTCTGTTGAACAAACAAGTGAAGTTTAAATCAACACTTAGTCAACATTACATAGAAGTGTTTCTACTCTATGCAATTTCCAGATTTTTTTTCCCCAAAATTCATTGCTTTTCTTGTGATCTGTCATTTCATAATTGTTTTATTGATATCCTTTTATTTTCATTTATATACAATTAACTGTTCTTTGTTGACCTAGGAAAACAACAGAGCTGTATCAGATTAAATATTTATTTTCTCTAGAAAAATTTTGAAGACTTAGTTTTATTGTAATCTGACATATCCTTGCAAACATGCATGCACTCTTTTAGAGTGTTTGATTTTTCTGTACATTCATATTTGATTATATTCAAGTTTTAGCTTTGATCTATTAGTCTCTGTCTGATCAGACATTAGGAGACACAGCTGGTTTTGATTAAATGGTTACTTAAAAAATAAACCTGATTTATACTGAAACTTTATAGAAACTTATTGCTTTCATATTTTACATAATACATTCAGCCTTGCTAAATGCTAACTCACAGCTGGTTGTAAAACAGAAACATCAAGTCAGAAAAAAAAATATATCTCAGTATATATATTTATGTCAAATATATAAATGTCTTATAAAAAATGTTAGGGGTGGGGTTGCGTGGGATAATGTCTTTCTTTTAAACAAATGTGTAACATTTCTGTGAAAATTAGAAGTTTTTCTCACAAATAGTGTTTAAAAAAAAAACCAAAACCGAACCAAACAACTTATTTCTGTAGAAATAAGCCAGAGTGGAAAACGAAGTTGAAGTTAAAAAAAATTTCATATTATTAATATGTGAAAACATCTGCAAGGATATAGCTGAACAGTCAAACATGATTTATCCTTCTGCCAACCCTGTACTTTTGCTGCTTCTTTGCTAAAAGAAGTGACTGAAGCAGAAAGTCTTTCTTCTATAGAAAGCCACAAGACAAATGCACAGTAACTGACTCTGCCAACTGAGAAGTACCAGTGGTATTCTCAAATAAAATGGGGTTTCTCTATTAAAAATATAAGCCACGAAGTTATTCAGACCATTGCTGGAACCTTTCTAGAACAGACTGATTAATTTGGCCTGGTCCCTTTTCCAGCTGCCCCCACTATTACTTTGCTGCCAATGGCATGACAGTTACTGAGTGCACTTCTACAAAGTAATTCTTTAGTAATTTCCAGTTTATTCAGAACTTCAGCAGCAATGCTAGAGATGACCTTGGGTAAGGGACAACATGGGAAAAAAGTAACCAAAAATAAGAGGAGGAAAAAACCCCACCCACATTACATGAAGAGAAAGACTGCAGTTTTCAAAGGAGAATGAGAGGGAATACCAAAGCTGATGTATTGAGACAAAACATTTTCAGAAAATAACTCTCAGTCCAAGTCCTTTGACAAGTTCACTTATGTTCAGTTTCATAATATTATTCTTAAGCACTGGTAAGGATCTCAGTATTGAGTCCAAGTAAAATAGAAATTAGATATCTAAATAGATATCTAGGCTACCAAGGAAGAGGTGTTTAATTGCTGTTGTAGATGACAAGTATTTGTCAGGTACATATGAAAAACTTGAATAAAAATTTAGGGTTTAAAATTGTCTTCACAAGTTTGCCTTAAAAGCTGTGTTGGATCAGTATTTTTACTTCACTGCTTTTGGAAAGAAAAATTTTTCCTGCATTCTGAGAATGCAGTATTATTAGAATGCATTATTATATTAACCATTATCTCCATTCATCTTTTCAGAGCTACTCAGATATTTACTAAGTTTAGCTAAGTTAATTAGCTAACTAGCTCAGCTAATTAACCTTCTTATTTTGAAAGGCCACTAGGACAAGAAAATAGCTTGTACTACTACTGTTAATTCATTCTGCTATTAACATAGAATTATATCTTTCCATTTTGAAAACTTCAGCCCAACATTCATCATTTTTGGGGCTCCTGCATTCAGGAGCATTCCTCTCCTTCTCCATTTGTGAGTAATTTTCTACTTTTCTCTGGTCCATTCACAATTTATGCTGCCCTAATGCAGGTGCTAGCTGCAGATGGGGAACAGAAGACAATACCAATACAATACAGCACTATCACTCAGATATTACTAGTCTTTGTATAAAGGATACCTAGAGAAACAAATAACTGAAGTATTCATGCAGGCAGGCATTGCTCTCTGTTGGAAGAAGCCTCTGCTTTGCGGCTGAGGCACTGCCAACTACACAGTGTCCAGGGAACAGGACACGGATTCTGAGTGTCTCCATGCTAATCTGGGGAGTGGTGAGATCTCAAACTCCATAGATATTTCTGAACACTTTTGCCATTCTCTGCACTGCACTTCACAATTGAGAGGAAGCTCCAGTTAATTTCAGCCAGCTTTCTCATCCGTGAGCATAGAAACCTAGGAGGAATTCTAGACCCTCTATCTCATAAATAAGGGTTTAATGTCACAGGCAGCCATCAATTATGCTGGAAGTCTATTTGAATTGAGATCACAAAAAGACTTGCATAGATATAATGCATATTTGGAGCAGATAGCCAAGACTTCCAGATTTCTGTGTGCAGTTAGGACTAATTAGAACAAGAGTTGGAAAAAACTAGAGAAAGCCTTTTACATTTCATCATGATTTAAATTACTAAATCTAAGAAAAGTGTCTATGTACTTTAATTCAGATACTCCTCTTCCATTGAGCTAGGCCTTTACAATACAGACAAACTATAGGATTTTAGACAGCATAAAAAAGTACCAACAGCTTAGGTGGTTGTTTGCACAAGGGAAAAAAAGTGCACACAAAATGTTGATTAGAGCTCATAATTATAGAGGAAAAATTATGATGATTAGGATATCCTGCCTCCACCCTATCACGTAACTCTGCTTGCCTATCCAAACAAATAAAATGTTGTATGATTTACAATTCTTAATGCTAATTAGCCTTCTCTTCATGTTTCCTTTCAAACACTAAAAACTGTTTTAAAGCATTTTAAAATGTTCATTATTGCTTGATTCTTTAGAGACACAAAGTGAAACAACACTGTGTAAACTTTGGAAGCAGGAGAATGTCAATGATTTAAAATGCTATATCTGCCAGAGACTTGTTGAATATTCAAATATTGTTTTAAGGGTATAGACCAATGTTTCATATAAGCTGTGTTGAAATGACTACAACTGACATCTCATCTAACCAAAATAAAATGAAAAACATTGGTATGGGTGTGTGTGTGTGAGAGAGAGTTATAAAAATGCAGTTCTTAGATAAATCATATTTTAATTGATGTGAATTTGGCAATACTTACTGTGCTTATGACAGTCTAAAAATTATTAATCGGTCTGATTTAAGATCAGATTCCCATACTATCTGGGTTGTGAGGAGTCCACCTAGAGAAGAAAACCAATTACTTTAAGATGAAGCTTTAGGGATGAGTGTTGATAAAAAAGTTTCCCTGCAGTAATTTGTTTTTCTGGCTTTATTACCAACTGCCTCAAAAGCCAGAATATTCATGGTGATTTTAAGAAGCAGGCTAAAGAGCCACGTTCTTTGCCACATGATATTATGCTTCAAAAGTTTCTCAAAATTATTTTCTTGGTAACTAGAGACAACATGGGCTTGTAATATGCATCCACCGAAACATCATCCCTTCTTTTTTGTTAATGGTGAGTTGGTTGCAACTTCTTTGTAAAACAACATTTAGTTGCTCCCCAGGATTAATAAAGTTGCCACCTATTCCTGCATAATAGAGAAAGAAATTCCTCAGAAAATTCGTGAAATTTTCACTTTATTAAACAGATTCCTGTCTCTTACAAAAAAATAGTTATTTGGAAACCTTAAGGTCATAAGCAAATCAAATTAATTGAACAATTTAACCTTGGCTAGAGATTTTACTGTTCTCTTCACAATTATTTTGGTCATTTGCTACACAGGTTCAGTGTGTAGAGAAGATTTAACAGACCCAACTCTGCCCACCATCAAATTTGGACTATACAGTATCATGGTTTCCAAATTACTGTTTGGATGTAAAAGAAAGGAAGGTGGTTTTCAGCATCTACTCAAGTGCAAGACATTGGCACATTTCAGTGCTAGGTAGATGAACACCAGTGATAGACTTCATGAGTATCCTGATGTCCTGACAAAAAAAAACCTTTCAAAGAGCACTTCTTAGCCTGAATAGCAGCGTATTTCATACAGAAGTGTTAGTACTCAGATACTGAAGATATAAATCTTTATCTTTACAAGCTCCAGTTCAATTTCAGGCTGTCAAAAAAAACCCCAGCTGTAAATGCCACCATGATTTTACATTACGAAATTCTTGAATTCCTGAGAGAATCTCCTGTGAACCCAAACACTTTTAATCCAGTAACATACTAGCTCAATTTTATATTTGGAGACAGTTTAACTTGGTATTCTGGAGCTGCTAAATTTAGATCCAGTTTCTGAAGTTAAAATTTCACATTAAAGCCTTATATTTATCACCTAACAGAAACTGTACTTTGGACATTCTAGGTTTTTTCCTCATTTGAAAAAACAAACTGTCCTAGAAATCCATCCAGCTTCAACAGTGCAAAATGATAGAAGATTAATCTTTCTGTGTCTCAAAAAATCTTTATTGCATTTTGGAAGTGGATAGCAGTGTCTTTCTGGGTATGATATAAAAACCAATCTTACATTTTACACGCAGCCTCTCTAGTATCGTTATATATGCTTGTGTAATTTTCAAAGAGCAATATAGCATCATGTAAATTGGTTTTTTACTACTACACTGATAAGATTTTTGGTCTATTATCTAACTGAGAAAGAGCTAACTAGCTGAATATCAAAACATACCTACTACTTCATAACCTGCAAAGATGGCTGATTATAATCATCTTGTGCATAAACCAAAACTAATTACTGGATTGAATATTTAAGGAAACAACTATTGTAGTGTGGTGAACTAGAAATAAGACTTAGCTCTTCCTGCGTTTTGATCTTCATGGCTATCCAAGTCATCATGTAAGCAGGTTACTGCCAAAGCATTTAATAGTGCAGGTACATCCTAATCAAAGACACAGTGTGAATGAAACATTAGAAGAGATTAAAATTATTTAATCAGTAAAATGAGAGTTTCTGTGCAATAGAGGAATGTAGATGTTTCAGGTCTGGTGATTTGATTATATTTACTGTCTTTCTGGCTTTAATTCAAAAATTTATTATATCTGTATCAGATGAAATAAGTTTGAAGGGGAATAGACATACTCTTCAACTTTGTTTTGGCATAGTATTCAATAAAATACTTTCTTTTACATATCATGTGCTTTGAGAAAACAAGTTGCAATTACTGCACAAAACATTGTTCTCACCCATTAAATCCTGATAATAATTTTTGCTTTTCATAAATCTACAGATTCTTTTTCTTCCCTGTGAATTTGCATCCTAATCACTTAATTATTAATGAAAATGCAATTACTATAGAAATCACAGTTTCTGAAAACCTCTAATTTAACATATATTAGGAATTTTATTTTACAAAAAACAGGAAGAGTATTTTAGCTCAGACTGTTTTTAGAGGTTAAAAATAAAGCTAGTTACAGAAAAATTGCACTTTACAGGGCTATAATATAGTTAGCTAATAATTAAAAAAAATACCTATTGCAAACAACAGTACAAAATCATTTAATTTAGGTATAATCTAGGAGATCAAATAAAATATATATTTTAAGATCAAGGGCTGAACATGACTGTGACAAGTAGATAGCAACTTACAAAAACAAGTGTCAGTGACATGGTTTTCTGAAACTTTACTAATAAAACAACTGAAAAATGAAGTTATGGAAAATCTTACTACAAAGAGCACATGAGATACCTTTCTGTCCACCTGTCTGTGGATGCGAAAGGAGAATACAGGGCAAAAAATGCTTTGTTTCTACTATTTTATCCAAACAATAAATTTTGACTACTTTTCCCCTTTGGAAAACAGATTCTTAGATAAGAATGTTAAGACTTTTAAAGGATCTCATCCTTTAGAACAGTAGTCTGATAGATAGCATGTTTTCCAGGGTCCTGATTTCATAATCATCCTTATTGCCTAAATCCACAGACATTATTCTATCTGAAGCCTTACCAGCCTTACTAAGCATTGCTATCTATCATGGCTAGGTGGAAAACTTACTGCCATACAGAGCAAACCACTTTTCTACTTCCAACATTACTGATACCAATAAGCTTTTGTTTGAAAAAATCAATCTTCTTCTAGACTCTCTGCATTAATTAATGTTTCAAAAATATTTCCCTTGTGTTGCACAATGAACAGCAACAGCCAATCTTGTGATTTAATGGATTGGCATCATTGTAGCCTGTGTTCTTCTCACTAGCAGCAAGAAGGATGAGAGTGAAAACACTGTAAACCAAGACTGAAAGAACCAAAATTCATGGAAATGAGCTGAAACAAGAAGGAAGCATTGTTTAGCCAATAGAATGTTTTTCAAATACATCAAAGCAAATGTATTTGTGATTTTTTTTATAAAATTTGGGTGATCCTAGGGTGGTAAAATAAATTGCAATATCATTTTTCAGAAGATTGTAAAGAGGACATAAGTCAACAAGATTTCAGTTTCAAAAAGGTGGTTTCTAGACATACAAACAGCAAAACACTAGAACAAACCGTCTAGAGATGCTGGCGTTCTGTTCCCAGATGGATCTTAAATATTCATCAGGGAAGACATATAAATGATACTTTGGGGTAAGAGAACACAAACTGTTGACATGCTTTGAAGGCCTAATTTCTATGTCTTTCTATGATTTCTGTTACAGAAAAAAATCCTTTGAAAATTAAAAATAAAGGCTGATTCTGACTCAGTTGCAAGAAGCAGAAAAACAAGATTTACTGCTCACCAAAGTAATAAATCAAGTCCATTTGCATCATTTCTAGCACAAACTCCATAGGACAATACAATTTGCTGAGAGGGCCTCTAAGTCTGGCAATATTTACGTGTATCTTCTGTTACCTTGTGGAGAATAGAGTCAAGAAAAAGGAAAGTATCAAAGCATCTTTTCTCTATATAGACTCCTGCTGCTAATAGATGAGTTCCCTTTCCCTCTGATCAGACAAGGTTCAAGACTACTTTTAATATACTTCCATTTATTTTAATGTCTTCTATGAAACAATATTTCACTGACAAAAAAAATTCAAAACAAATTATTTCTTTTTCTTCTATTAATTACTGACTGCAAATTTAAACAGCATTAAAACAATACAACAACTCCCCTATTATTTAAAAGAATCAGCACAGATTCTTTTGTGGAAAAGGTGATGTTTAACAGGGTGCATGAACAAAATGCAATTGCAAAAGGAATAAAAAACATTATCTGGATATGAAAATGCTTCCAAGTCTTATACAACTTATACTTTAGCAAGAAAATTCAAAGTAAAATTTACCCTGAAAAGAAATCCAAGTACATAAAGGAAAAAAAATACACAGTAGAGCATGAAATAACTTCTGGATCATGTTCACACAACTGTTCCATACTGCACTTAAATTACAGTGTTCTTTTACTTTTGTTTCTATTGTCTAAAGATATTTTCTTCTCTTTGTTTCACTTTCTTCTAGTGAAAACTCCTGTGTCGATATATCTTACAGAATATATCATAAATCAATTTGACAAAGTCAAAAAGAAACTGAAAACAGCATTTGAATCCTATAGAAAACTATATCCAATAGAAGGGGGTAATATTTTTCTTTATAAACCCATATATTGTTGAAAGAATAAGACCTTTCATATTCCAGAAATAGAACCAGACATATGTACAGGCCAAATGCCATTGAAAGAACATTGTAAAGCTCAAAAAAAGCTAAGAATGGAGTTAACATTAATCTAAGTAAAAATATTATATATTACAAAAGACTATCCAAGTATTTCCAGAAGTTTATATGAGATCAGAAATTCAGATTAAAACAATTATTACATGCGATCTAAAAGAGCAAGATTCTGTATGGACATCTATTTGCCATATCATTCAATATGATTTTTCATAATGAATGATTAATATGAAATAAACATATTATTGATATGAAGAAGTGTTATGTCTTTAAATTTTCCTTAAACTACCATAGTTAATAAACTGTGGTTTTGGGTGTGCTGATTGGAGACTCATATTTTCATTCAAGACTTATTAAAATCAGTGGCAAATTGTTCTTGGATTACTAATATATACAACAGGACTAGTTCCAAGATCCTCTTCCAAAATTTAAAATTAAGGCTTTAGTTTTCTATCACTATCCTCAACCTTTACAATACCACAGATGGCTTTAAACTATCTCTTACAAGATGAAACATAGAACATCTGTTGAAAACACTTTGAGAACATGAAAGAAAACTATATTTCAAGTTTTTTTTATTTTTAACATAGAACACACCTAAGTAAAAAAACCTTTGGAGATTTTCATAAGACCAAACTATACATTTTTCCCATGTTCAATACATGTTTTTTCCATTAAATCAGTGTTTGGTATTGTAATTTGTCTTTAAACAGTGCTTACAGAGATAACATTAAAAGTTGCCATGTAACAAATGAGATTTCCTCTTATTGTGAAGAAGAAAACACTCCCTCTTAGTCAGAGTTAATGGAGAAGAGGGGGGAGCAGAGCTACAAGCCTGTTTCTTTATTTAGTTGTGATTGCCAAATTGGACCACATTCACATTCATCAAGTATTTCAAGCAAGTTCCTCTCTTAAATTGTTTCAAGTGTTTCATTTTTTGAGTGTAGTTTAATTACAAGAGAGGCAGATTAATGCTGAAAATTAATTGCAGCATTGAACTGAAAGCTCCACTTCAATGTAACATCTACGTTTAAAAAATTAAAAATAATCTGAACACATTAAATTATATTAATTTAAAAATAAACTTTTAATGAAATACATAGTCCTAAAAGGTTCATCCAAAAAAGATACCATTTTAGTAATTTACACCATATTTAGATATTCTAAAGAGAAACTCCCATCACAGTCAATGTTACACACATTAGCACCAAAATGTTTCACTGGTGGAAGGCAATTTACAACATAACATTGATTCAACTTACAAAACACAGCTTCAAATTCTCTATTCTTTTCATTGTATTAGCCAAAATTTTCATAAGGATGAAAAAAAGAACCTAAAGCTCATAGGACAGTAGCAAGACTACAATTAGCTATAACCATCCACTTAAGAATTTGATAGAATTATACTAAAAAGAAATGTACTGGGGAAAATGAAACATTAGTGTTGGCTTTATGTAGCTGCTGAAACTCGCACTTTCACATTCACTTCTAATTGAAGTGATAAATATTGCTATTTCCGTTCTGAGTACTCTCATTGCCAAATAAAACCACCAGGGCTTGTTATGAAAAAGTACAGTGGCCACTATGAACCTCCTCATCTACCACCTCTTATTATTCACTCATTTATCTAAGCATTAACCTACCTGCAGCTGCTTTCAGAGGTAAGCAATCTGTACCCTTTCCTGTCAAGAAGGCTCACACATAGTCAAGACTATTTTGTCTCAGCTTCCCTGCAATTGCTCTGCTCTTAAACTGAAATTTGCAAACTCATGTTTGATTGTGAATAAAGAATTTTGTGCCAAAACACTAGGAGAAAGAAGTGGTAATTTTTATCAGTTGGAGTCATAAAGGCAGCAGCTTCTCCAATCTCATATAACTCACATACCTGTGATGTTTTACCACTTCATCATATACATTTCTGAAACAGTCTACCAGCATTTTCAGAAGGGAAATCAACTGTCATTAAACTATCTTTACATTCCTGGAGCCAAATCACTTTTTGGCTTCAGTTTGTAAACTGCTTATGCTGTCTATTTTGGCCAGTAAGAGGCTGCAAGGCAGTACCATACATAAATACATAATGTACTACCAAAAGCTGCAAAACTAATTTGTCTGATAACAGAGAGGGGAATAGAAAAAAAAAAGGAAAAAAAAAAAAAGAAAGAAATAAAAGGGATCATATACCACTTCTATTTGACTCAGATAAGCCAATGCTTTCAAAGCTTTGTTGTCCCTGTCTCCTGCCAGGACTTCACTTTGAAGGGTCAGCAATGACTTCTGGAGTACCATTAAGGAAAAGCCAAGCCTTACGTAAAGGCAAGGGGCTATAGAATGATCAAAAGCTGACAAAGAAAACCTGATGAAAACAGCTTCCTTAGCTACCTCCTTCATACAGTTCTGAAAGACACCTTCCTCCTCAAGTGCCTGCATAGAACGTTATCATATTAAGAATATTATTGTTAATGTTTTTTGGAGAAAACTTTTTAAAGAAATCAACATATTATATATCCAACTTTTCTAAATGATCCACACAAAATTTAAATTACACTATGCACAGCAGTGTGTATATTTTCATGCCTGAGTTTCAGTCATTTATTATTTCTAACAACCAGAAAGAACCCCTTCAAAGCTTTCATCAACTGGACAGCCTTCTGTTTTCTTTGGAATCAAATTCAAAGGACATCACTTGGCACATAACCCATGACAAGCTCTGGCTAATCCGTCAACAAGGTAACACAAATGAAAATGAAGCCCTACTGTCCTCACCATTGCACTATGACACCTGCAGGGTAGAAGCTCAGGATGGTCTACAACACACTCTGTGCATCCAGTTAAACATAATGAGAGATTGCATCTGACTTAAGAAAATACGTGAGGTGGGCAAAAAGCATATTTCTAAACCTTGAGAAGTATCAATTTTCCTTTAAATATGATCACAGTGTTGTATGGGTATACTATAATACGATTTTTTACAGTTAAGGTTTTTTTATTACTTAGATCAAACCCTATTCTACTGAATCTATTTAGTAGAAAAAAATGCAAAAGAGGATGCATAGCATTAAATTGTACAAGTGCCAGGGAACCTTCTTCTGAAACTTGTGGGAGTGATTTGTGTTGTTACACATGCTTCATGGTATGGATTCTTGCACACTTCTAACCTTTTGCAGAAGAAGATCTAGGGAGAAAACCCAATATTTTTATCAGGAAAATCCAGCATTTTTTCTTATCAGGTGAGCTGGGTTTGGCTTCTGAAACTAAAAGACAATTTTTTTCAAGATTAAATGCATTCATCAAGTGAGCTTCGTGTTCCAATTGCTGAACTGTAAAAATTCCTCTGTGTTACAGAATGTATGCCCTAAACTTGAAAAAAAATAGACAAGATGAAGACCCTTTTAATGTATAAAAAAATCTACTTTATTTTACCATAATCTTGATCTTAGTATATTAATATCCATTTATACACCAGCATAGAATAAATTCAGACATTTTTGCCCATGGACAAATAACTGAGGCCTACACAGTAAGAATGAGTAAGTCTTTTTAACAAATAGCATTAGGTGTGTCAGGAGAGCCAACATAGCACATTAAAGCTCTCATACATACAGTGTGTAGATAGATGCGAACTTATGCACCATTTGAAGAGAGCTCTTGTTCTACTAGTACCTCAGACCTGCAAATATGGCAGATTTAAAGACTATTGTAAGATTTTCCTAATTCCTTGAGCTAAACCACAACAACACACGTTTCCTGCTTTTAGTTACAAAAATCTTCGACGTCCACATTTTCTAAGTATACCTCTATTCTATCTGGAAAATATTTTGATTTTTCCCTTCCTTTCTTCAGTTCTGTTAAATATATTTTCTTTGCAATAGTATTCTCAGGATTTCTCTCTTTCTAGTGCTGATAGTTAAACAAGTTATTTCAGTAGCAAGGTATCTGGCTAAGTTATCAGACTTGACAAGTTCTCACCCATTCACTTCTGCCCTGCTGCTTATTCAGCTTTACCACCATAATTAGTGCAATTGGTCTCTGACACATAACCATTAAGTGCTCTGGTTAAAGGGACCTACCAAAAAGCAGGTAGGGGTAGAACACAGCCAATAGCAAGAAGAGATGGGGAGAAAAAAAATGAGATTGGATGTAACCTGCACAAACTAATCTTCTGGTGGAAAGTTGAATTAAATCTCAGAATTACAAAACTGATTCTATATCAGACAATATCTATTAAACACCGAAACTGCCAACTTTATTTCTATAATCACAACAACCAAAGCAATGCACATTTTCTTCTGGTGGAGGGTATAAGCATTTGCACTCAAAATTTTTCTTTTTCACTTTTTTTTACATTGAATAAGAAAAATCTTAAATGTAACTGAAGACAAACATTGATAACATTTTGCTTACAGAAGTGACTAAAATAATGGCAAAAATAAAAAGTAACAAATCGCAGTCTCAGAGAACAGTTGGTATGGCTCAGGTTATTATAAAAATTACCAGCATCAGAAAGAGACAGAAGAGAGGGCAAGAGAACAAAAGCAGTATCTTGGTGTCATTACTAAACCAGTGAAATTCAAGTACTTTGTATCTTCATGCTTAATATAAGCTAAGTTTTACCATACTACGGAACCCTCCTTCTGTTATATAAGGTTTTGAATTACAGCTCTAGATCATACCAGAAAAGAATAAAAAATTATACTAATTTAATAGCTATCTTGTAGTTCTTTTATCTTTAGGAGAACAGTAGATATTTTAAAAGAAAAAGAAGAAAACTATCTGGGATCTTCTGTCTCCCAGTCACTGGAAAGAAGAGGTATTTTATTTTAGCTCATTTTTTATGTGCTTCAGGTATCTGATCCCAGCTGAACAGTGTGCCTGCAGACAAGTTTGCACAACAAATAACCTGAAATGTAACAGTTACATGCACCACCTGTGAAGATTTGGCTGACGCACATTTGTCACAGGTGAAATTATTCCATTGATTAAATCAATTTTCTTTTGCAAACAGTAAAAGTTTGATAGAGAATAAGCACACCACCTCTGACTCTTTTTTTGTGACAATTTTAACAGATTTTTTTTTTGTCTTTAATTTTTACAAGTTTACTTTTTGAAGAATTCTTCCTGTAAGTTACTTAGAAATACAGCCCAAACCCCACTAATGAGTTCTATGTTTCTGGAATGTTAGCTTTTATCTCTCTTTGGTTTTAGTGCCTCATGTTCTCACAGATCTCTTTACCATTTAATTTGCCCAGCAATCTTTAATGAACATATTTTGTAGTCTTAAATACCCATTCAGGAGTTGATAAAACTCTTCCAGTAGAAGTAGCAGCAGCAGTTACATTTGCAGCAACTACCAGCATTAGTAGCTGATACTCTTAACTTGACACACTTCACATTTAAAGATATACATACTGCAGTTCAGAAGGTTCTGCTCTAACCTGAATTCTTCGGAGGTCCCGCCAAAGCTACTGCATTTGCTTACTTCTACAATGGCCCATTTTTCTTAGTAAATTACATTTTCCTCTGAACACTGCAGCAGAGAGATCAGGAACCAAGAATAAATTTGTACTAGTATTTCAAACACCTCTCATTCAAGATTACTTTGTTCCAAAGTTTGAAACTGTTTGAACTGACTTCATATAATGCGAAAGCACAGTCACTATGGCTGTTTTGGTGCCCATGTTTGTTTTACACTACATCCAAACCGACTGACAGCATTAATCTTGGCTTATGCGTATGTATATTCATTAAATAAGAAAAGTATACCCTATGTATATTTCAGTTGGCAAATAACAATTTTCACCTAAACAGAGTGAAGTTTCTGGGGAGCTCACCGCTTTGTTCAAAAGCTTTCAATGTTTTTGCAGCTGACACTACTTCTGTCTACCCACATAAAGAAATTTCCCATGTCAAGGGGTTTCAGATTTGGCACAAGAAAAGAGGGCTTGCATTAATTTCTATACTTGGAGTCTTTCTCCCTCTGTACAAAGATCATAAATCTATAAATTTTAAGATACAATGTAACACCAAAATTCTAGCATCCTTAAAAAAACAGAATCCAGAAGCTTTTAATTGACACACACAGTGGTGGGTTGACCCCATCAGCAGCTGAACACCCATCCAGTTGTTTGATTACTCACTCCAGTGGGGTGGGGAGAGAGCTGGAAGAACAAAAGTGAGAAAAATTCATGGGTAAAGATAAAGAGAGTTTAAAAAGTAAAGAAAACCAAAACCTAATTAAAAAAAAAAAACCAAGCGATGCAAAGGCAATCACTTCTCCACCTCTCACAAGCAGATCCAATGCCTAGCCAGTCCTACAGTGAAAGTTACCTTGGGAGAGCTATCTGCTGCCAATGTCATTGCTGAGCATGATGTTATATGGCATGGAATAGCTCTTTGGCCAGTTCAAGTCAGCTGTCCCCTCCCAGCTTCTTGCCCACCCTCAACCTACCCCCTGTGGGGACAAAGTGAGAAGCAGAGAAGGCCTTTTCGCTTTGCACATGAATAAGTGATAGCAAAAATATCGGTCATATCAGCACAGTTTTGGTCACTGATCAAGAACACAGCACCATATGGGCTGCAGGAAGAAAATTAATTCCATCCCATGAGATCCCACACAAATACTATGAATGAACAAAAGGTCTGTTTAACTACAACAAGAAATAAAAAAGCGTGAGTTTAGAAAATAAACTTGACAGTATGTTTGTCTGAATAGTCATAGAATCAGTCATAGAATATTGGGCTAGAGGGGGACCTCCCACATTGTTTGAAATTCTGTTACAAGTTCCTTCAAAAACTATTTCACTATTGATATACCTACAAGAATAAGGTCATATAATAAAAACAGCTCTTCTAAAGTTAACACATTTAAGTAGGCTCATCTCAGGCCTTTTCTGAAGGCTGGCCTGGGAGCTATCATTTGGGTCTTGTTAATACGAAAATTAGTTAAAATGGCAGTTAAGAGCTGTGATGCAAATGAATCAAGTCCTAATATAAAGCTACTCCAGTGGAATGTTTAATCTAAATCAGGCATAGGATTAGTTTACTTTGTTTCAAATGACATTTGTGTACTTCATGAAAGGAAGTGCTTATAATGTGCAATCATTTTTATTTTAAAATTTAAAGCCTATAAAAAGTAAATGACTGGCAGCAGGAAAAGAGGACACAATACAAACCTCCTGTCCCACCAGTGACCTCTATCATGAGTTACAACTACTACCTTCTGCAGATGTCAGAGAGAGTTTATTCTTCATGTTCTTTCATCCCAAAGCAGTGCCCAAATACATATGCAGAACAAAGGGGGAGAACATGAGTGGCTGTACTCCAGGCATTGAAATCTGAAAGCCCCTGAGCCAGCTGAAACCAGCCATAATGCCATTCTGTTAAGATCTAACCCATTCTTCAACTTATAACGTTTGTGGAAAGAAACTTGGCTTTGTCAAAGCAAGAAAAGCATAGCTGTATCACAGTCAATAAAATTTAAAATTATGTTTTCTTGAAAAAAAGGCAATTTGTCAATGTAACTCAGATTTTTCAGAAAAAAAATCTTTAAAGTAAACTGGTTTTGACTGCTACTGTCCTTAACATTACAAGCAACCACTTCTGATCAAGAGTGTGTCAGGTTTCTTCCTGTTTCCTAAATATAACAGAGAACATGTGCAAGCACAGCTGGCTCCTGACAGAAAACTGAGCAGATTCTACATCAAACTGAGCAGGCAGCTTCAGGATGGACACAGTAATCTAGCCAAGCTAACAAAAAGGACTAATGTACATGCAGCCACTGAACATATCAGTGCTTTCATCACAACCAGAAACCATAACCATGGTTATGCAGAGATTTCAAATCCATGACAGCTACAAGACCAGTACAATACGCTTTCTTTTTTCTTAGAGTTGAAAATCTTTAGAAAGTAAATAACTTTGTATCAGCCTTGAAACTCTAAGCAACGAATACAGAACTGCGTAATCGCTAGATGCTGATGTTTTTCTTTTGTGTAGACCTGCTCTTTTCTTTCATGAAAAGGTTTTGAGTTAGATAAATTTGATGCAACTAAACAGACACTTGCACCTACTGCCATCCCGTTCACACTCTTAATTATAGAAACGGTAACTTTTTTGCCATTATTAGGGTCAATATGGAGCTGGAGTCACACAAGTCAGCAGAGCTCTCTGTTTGAACTAGATCAGGTATGGGAATGATTCCTCAATAGGCATATGCTTACTGAAAGAGGTTATTATCAGACAGGGATAACATCTATGAAGCACACAATAGCTGATAATTCTTACATAATAATAGTTCTTCTACTGCCAGCGTGTCTTGGCTGGCATCTATGGGAAAAAGAAAATATTCTTTAACATCAGGATATTCCAGTGCAAGATGGTAATACAAAACACAGTTGCTCTGAACACACATCTGGTGCCAGAAAGTGAAAAGTCTTCCAAAGGCTTGGTATGAAAAAAAAGTAGGATTATTTTAAAAAGGAGAAAGTAAACTCTTCTGCTTTTCTACAGAAATTATTCAATATTGTTTAGTTTTTCACTTTTTTCTGTAGCACTGTTACTGACAAGTAACCCTACAACACTGTTGTAGTTAATAAATAAATAAAGAAAAAATTTAAAATGTTTTTGTGAGAAAAAGAGGAAGGAAAAAACCAGATATCTTTACTCAGCAAAAGCCGAGAAGCAGCCCATGCTAGCTGACTTCCAGCTGCTCTAATTTTGAATTATGTGTCACTCAGAACACTGATTTATTAGGATTAGATTTATTGCAAGCAACCATTTGAGACCGTATTTTCCACTTCAAATATGGCCCCAAACATTTACAAGAATATACAGTCTACACAAGTGTTTATTAATCCACTTTTTTCAACATGCCATAATAAGTGTTCTATTGTTACTTCCAGAGTCATAACATTTTCTGTTAAACTTGCAAAAGCAGACAGCTTAAGGCTGTAGCCAAAGAAACCAGAACTCCTTGTTGATTTACCTGACTTCCCTATCCAAGTTCATGAGAAAAAAAGGCACAGACCGAAGGAACATCTAGTCAAACACCTCCTTTTTTCAGAATGAACAAAATGACTGGGAAAAGTAAATAAATAAAGTATACAATGATATTTTCCATTAATATTCTCCCAGTCTCCAGATAATTTGAAACTTAGTGACTTCCTGAGCCAGAGGAAGCCTTCTTTGCCTCTGATTTTTCTTAAGTGAACTTAGTCAGCCTACCATTCAGACTACACAAAATTTTATAATAAATACAGTTTACAGATAGCTCAAAGGGTGAGGCATAGCAAATCACAATTTTCTACCAGTAATTTTTTAGGTGTTTTTTTGTTGTTTTTTTTTTGTTTGTTTGTTTTTTAACCTTGATACTGATACAAGTATTACTATTGTTAGATTTCATGTTACTTACTAGAAGTTATATGACTTGTTATTTAAAAAGTGCTATTTAATTTAAAAAGTCATAGCATAGCAGTTGCAATATATAATAATCTTTTTTAAGCAAAAATAGTGGAATTAAATTGTTGGTTTTATTGCAGTACCTCCAACTCTTGCTCATCAAGATGCCCCTGCCAAGAGCTCTTCTAAGTCTTACCTTACCCTCCTTCCTACAAAACATTTGGATGACAGCTCATCTACTTTCAAATAAAGTAATAATCCAGATAATCAGCAGTAAAACACATGCATGCACGCACACACACTAGAATTTTGATGCAGGACACAACACACTAAAATAATTTTTCTCTTTTTGTCTGCCTTGCCCACTTTCTAAAATTACTGACTGGAGCTTATATATACTTACTATTCAGTGAATGAAAAACAAGTGCAGAGCATATTATTTTAAAATGCTCCATCTTGCACAAGTAAAAAAGACTGTGAGCAGATAGATAGATAGATGGCTTTTATCAGTCACACAGCAAAGCACTTCTGTCAATGGAAAAACTGATCCCTCTTGAATGCCTTCCCTTTCCAGCCCCTCTCTCTCCACAGCAGAGGGGAGCTATAAGAAGACACCATTCCACCACTTCCAGCAACAGAAGAGCATTTGAAGACAGAACTATTGATGTCACTGAACCAGGCCTCACAGCTAGTCTCTGGAAAAAAGAAAACAACATTCTTACTCTGTAAACTGGACAATACTTATTTCTAAGAACAAAGCACACCCATTGTGAGTAAGAGAAAGAAAGGACTTGCCTCACAGTCAAAACTCTTGAAAGGAAGACACAGCTGCACCTGCAAGTTTTCTTTACTGCAGGGCAAGCATTGCCCTACACTTTCTTAAGGACTGACAAGAAGTTGAAGGTGCAAAATAAGTTGAATTCTTGTGCCCTTGTGCATGCAGAAGAACTATGCTGTCATTACTCTTTTTTTTTTTTTTT
>VZTE01004406.1:607345-640710 GCA_013397775.1 Eulacestoma nigropectus
TTTTTTTTAAAGGACAAAACTGATGTAAAGCATCTTGGGTGCTGTTGCTATCCCAACTTCTTTTGGTTCCAGTTAGGTAAAAAAACCACAGGCAACAGAAAAGGGTCCTGACTAAAGTAAGTTGCGTAGAAATCATTACAACAAATATTCTCTCTGCAAGAGAGTAAGGTGACTACAACACAGGCATGTCCCTCTGCGCTTATACTATCATCATACTCCCTCCAGCATGTAGCCAGATCCTGTACTTTGCCTAGAAGCTTCTTGGCAAACCATCTGAAGTTGATTTAGATTCTTGTAGTCTCTGCAGGAGACTCAGCCACAAAGGTATGATGATGTAAAGCATTCAAACTCTGCCTAGAGAAGGGAGTGACTAAAAAGTCAAGCCAGACAAAAGAAAAAGAAGTCACACCAGATGTTGTAAACATTCATGTCAAAGTATCTAAGGCTCCACGTTCAAGAAGCAGGTAAATTCAGAAAATATTGCTATATTCAGAAACTATTTCTGTACAATCAAAGCTGTAATGAAATTCCATCCTTTCCTGTCAGAACTCTTAAGGAAAGAAATAACACAGCTGAAATGCAGGAGGACCTTGCAAGTCTGACCTCTCTTATGCCAGCAAAGTTTCACCAAGTCAAATGCATGTCATGTGTTCTAGATCAACATATACAAACACAGCTGACAGGATGCATTTGAAGTCTGGATAACATGAAGTTTACACCTGCTCTTGCGTCTGGTTAAAACTTTTTGCTGCAGCTGCTTTATAGAATGGTGCATTTTAAAGGCAGCCAGAATTTTAAAAAAAGGTTAGGCTCACTTGTCCTCCCCGTGGGTGGTCCTCTTCCTCATCAGGCTGACACAGCGTGCTAACATTCAGTAGATCGTGTGATTTCATTCTCCCACCTCACCCCCTCCCTGAACGTTTTTCTTTTTTTCACCTCCTCCTCCTTTTCCCTCCATTCTCTCCTGCCCCAAAATCAGCTGTATCCGCCTATAAACATGAATTCTTATAAACAGTGTACATTGCTCAGTGTATATTGTAAGCTCTCCGTGTTCCTGCTGGCTGCTATTCCAAATGCAAGCCAAACAGCTTAATTTAAGAATTACAACATCTGCATTTGTATACTGAAGCGCTTTCTAAAAAGATAAAGTAGGAGGCCAAATTCTGAGCTCACTGATGCCACTGAATAATTTCACTGATGCTAAAAAGAATTAGTACAAACTTTCCTCCAGTATCACAGGGATTAGGATTTCACCATTCGCTTTAGTTGTGTGCTAATATTTTCTTCAAACAGATGACGGGAAAAAGAAAATAATTGGTGCTGGCATTCCAAATATTTGAGCCCTGTGAATGCTCAAGAGCGAATTCTATCTTTAGTGTGCCTTAATTTCTATGAAAAACTGCATTTTATTATTTCTCCATTCTCAAATCTACATCTTTAATAGATAGGAAATTGCATGAATATCTCCCTACACTGGCCTTTTCAATTTGCAAGAATAGTATTTACAATTCAAAAGAATAGCAGGAAATGTCTAATAGACTTAGCACTTGGTCTCTAGGAAACGAGAAATACCATGCTAATCACTGAAGGCTGCACCTTAACTATATTAAAGTGATTAAGCGAGCATGTGAAAGTGTACTTTTCTGTGGGCAGTAGCACTCTGAACAGAAAAACTACAGATATTAAAAGAAAAATATATCTGAAATATTTGTTCTTATCAGTTGCAAGCATATGGTCAAATCATATTCTCCTGTTGCAGACATAAAAAGGATCAGTAAGCTTTGCTTGTACAAAAATTTTTAGAACTGTTCTAGACATCTTGAAGATGTTCATGGTTATCTTTTCAGGAAAGATTTTACATATCAAATTTTTACTTTACAGGTAAAATAAAATTAAAAAACATAAATTAAAAAAAGTTAATTCTCCAGTACTGCAAAAGTTAGTAACATTAACGTTGTGAATTGTAAGCATTCAGACAAATTGCACTCGGCTGCTGTTTGTTTATTTTTTTTTAAAAAAACAATAAGCTTGATTTGCAGGATGAAGATTCTGAAAATGATTTCACAAATCCTAAACCAAAGATTTTTTTTAAAGAAAGATCTTAGTAACAAATACATTTAAAAGTTAATTTTAAAGTAATATAGCAAAGAATGTTAAACTTCAGCCCCACAAATCCAAGTAAAAACTAAAGCCCTGATCAGATGCTGTCATTTTCATGCACTTTTCCCAATACTAACATGTATTTGACAAACTTCGTCCTGGAAATTTTCCTTTGCACTCTAATTTTCTTCTGCTTGCTCTTAGTGGCACATACATGACAGCATTAGCCTTCTCTAGATGTAATGAGTTTGTATAAATAGAAAATATAATCAGTCTGAATGAGAAATGAAAACCTTTTTCATTTACTTGCTTTGGAAAAAAGGTGATGAAATAGTTTTTTATTCAAGACACAAAAACTCACTGAAGAACAGGTGCATAGAGAAGACCCATCTGAAAACACAGGCATGCCATGTTTAGAGGGCCAGGGCACTTGATCATCAATTTTCCAGATAAAATGACGGAAAAAATTAGAAAATAAAGCAAATTTACACTGATCGATAGCATGTTATAAAAGTAAATTATTTAACACCAAAGATGACAACTGCAATCATAGCCTCTTCAGAAAGTTTTCCAGAAAACAATTCAAATGCATGGACAAGGCATTTGATAATCATGTTGCAGACACCGATGACACAGGTATCATCAATATATTTCATTAATCTACAAACCAAAACTACATCTTTGCTACTGCACAGATTCATGGCTGCATGAAGTAAAGTATGTAGCTCAGAGGACTTCACAGTACTTTCACAGAAATCTCCTGATGTTGATATGTTTGCATACCTTCAAGTCTCTAAAAGTGAAACGCAGACCACATAGTTTCCTTCATCAGTTGCTGTGTGACACTATCGGAAGTTTCAAGATTCTTCCCTGACTTCCTTCAACAGGCACTAGGTATGCAGGGGGGAAAAGCTGATGCAATTAGTGGTTTCAAGCAAGAGCCTCTGCATAAGGATGGCAGTTCTGCCCCTAATAACCATCTCACCTTGCTCTGATTGCAAGTCACTGTTAAGACCACTGTGAGGATTTCTAACAACTTATTTCTTTGGTACATGCACAGAAGATTTAAAGATTTCTATTGGCTAAATTTTTGTTTGGCTTTGGCACCACCATATCAACCTCCTTCCTTCATGATGAGCCTCCATGACTCACCAGTATTTCTAGTCATAGCAACATCTGGGAGCAGCAAAGAGGGAACTGACTTTCATTAGAGTATAGGACTGATGCAGGCTACAAAGTAGCCAAATAAGTGGAAGAACAACTGTCTCGCACACAACTTCAGATCACAAGTCATCTCTCATCTCTTCAGGGTGACAAAGTGGCAGATGTCATAAGGGAAGAGATTAAGACAGACTGTGGGATAGACAAGGCCCCTTATAGTAACTAATTTCTAAACCCAACTTGAATTTAAAATTCACATTAAGTACACCAACAGAGACAGGAGACAGAAATCTCTTGGAGTAACTATACAATTTTCACTTCCACCACAAGAACCCGATATGCTTCAAAGGAGTCTGTATCCATTATAATAAAAACGATTTAGGATATTGCAGTCCAAACTAGACAGCTCAATCAGCTGGAGACAAAGTATTGCACATGTAATTTTAGCTCAAACTGCAAATTTCAGTTTTCATTTAAAGCAAATCAGCCCAAATACAAACAAGCTTGCACCACAAAATTTTGTAAAAGGAAAACTGAATTTGGGATCAGGTACTATCAACTGAACTATAGGCACAATTTAAATGTTCACAGCACCATGTTAAACAGCATCTTTAGTGTAGACAGGAAAGGTATTTATGCCGAAAGGGACCTCTGTGGCCTAAGGAGCTTATTTTAAAAGACACTTGTGAAGAATGGACACTTAAAACAAGTCGGTGACACACAGATACAAACAAGGAGTGACACCAAGGATGTGGAGCCTTCTTGAAAGTACCACAAGATGGGCCAGTTGAGCAAGCCCCTTGCTAGGGCCCTGAGCACCCCACTCTGGCTGCTGACATGGGGCAGATGCCAAAGTGCAGCTGAGGAAAAGCTGTGACAGGGCCATTCCCAGCCTTCAGCAGCCACTTTGGGCAGGGCCTGTGCAGTGACTGCTGACACTGAGCTGTGAAGGATGGCAGGTCCTGGCCCAGACAGCGTCCTTTTCCCACAGTCCTGCCCCACCATCCTGCTGGAGCAGTGGAATGTCCCTGGCTGGCGAGGACCTGCCCTACCATGGTCACCCTGAAGCACCTGACGTAAAGTCAGAGGTGGCCCTACCTTGAGCCTCCTGAGTTTTACTTACCCTTAAATTATTCAGGGATCCCAGATCTCGAAGATGACATATTTTATTATTGTACCAACACAGCAAGATGCTAAGACACAAGAATCACAGGATTGTTTAGGTTGAAAGGGACCTCTGGAGATCATATAGCTCAGCCCCCAATAAAATATAATTTTTAACAGCTTCAATGATGCAGGTATTACTTACATATGTTTGCCATCTGTAAAAGCTGTAAAAATCAAAATATATCAAAAGCAACACCTTTCGTTTCCATTATTCTCATAAGCATGTGAACTAATTTTAGACCCAAGTCAGTGCTTTTCAGGTCTTAAAAGGTGTATTTAAAAAAAGTCTCTTCACAGGTACAGTACATGAATAAATAATCCTAATTCCTAACTACACTGTAAGGTACATACTCTTGGAGTGCTTATTCTACTAGTAAATGACATTCAAGTTATCACTCGAAGATTAGTCCCATTAATACATGTTAGGGCAACTATTCAAACATATTTACATATTAGAGTAATTATGAAAACCAATGGCTTCTTAAATAAAGCAGTAAGTCCCAAGCTGGTTATCTGCTTCGTTCCTAGCTGACTCAAAATAGAATGGAACAGAGTCAGGCACCAAATCCTGCCTTCAAAAAATAACACATTACAGCATTACTACATTTTGTAAAATTCTGCTCCCTCTAAAGCACCGCACGCCTTCTGAAAGAAATTCAACTCACACTGGACCATAAATGTAATAACCTTCTAAATCATGGTATTTATCATTTTGACTCTTGCCAGAAAATCAATATTTAACTCATGGTTTTGCAATTATCCTTACAAAGAGAGAGGTCTGAGCAATAACCTGTAACAAAAAACTGATGTTTCTGTTTCTTTTATCCTGATTATCCTTTGCAATGAGAGCTTGAAGCTAATACTACTTGAGCAAAATACATCAGATTTCTTTATAAGACAGAAGTACCAAGAAACACTACTATTCTGTTCTTATACATCATTTTTCACCAAGGGATCTCAAAATACTTTAAAGAAAAGGAAGGAAATGTCATTAGGCCATTTTACAGGTAGATAAATTTCAGAGATTTCAGTTTTTCTCTGCCTATTTCACATCCTCCTATGCAAGGAGAAACAATGGACACTATATTTAGAGGCAGCTTCCAAACTGTGGTCTGTGAGAATTCAGCAATTCACACAACCATATTCAAGAGTGTTTTAAGGGTGCCCTTTAAACTTCTGCATTGATCTTGAAGTTCTAAAACTGGATAGCTGTTAACTAGGCCCCAAAATCTTGCAAGACAGTGACCATGTATATATGTTCCCATGTACCGTGAAGTGCCAAGATACAGAAAATGAGATCCTGATTCCAGTACTCTGATACTTAAGGCCTACCCATTAAGAATTTTCACCCAATTTAGACTGAAGCTAACAAGAAATTTTTCTCTCTGTGGAAATACTTCTTATCTCAAAGTGTCTTCCTTTTACAAATTAACAGCAAAATTCAAAGTTACAAGAATTCATGAAAATAAGTATTCCAATTTAGTCATACTTTTGTTTTACTCTAACTGAAATTTTGATTAAAATTGGGTGTGAACTGAAAATGGCATCTTTTAGATTTAATTTTTAAAGGACGAATTCTACCTTTTTTGTTGTTGTTTTTCTCTTTTTAATAAGAAATTCATAATTTATTTGGAGAGGGAAATAAAACTGACAAATCTGGATTTTTGCATTGGATGGGAAGAAGATAAATTTTGTTAGTAAATGTCTTTAGAACTCCCTAATAAAGTAATGCTGAGTATCTCCATTTTCTGATGATGCACTCTCAGTACTCAGATCCCAAAGAGTGGTCTGGGTTTTCATGTTCACAAGAGCCAGTCCCAGAGCCTAGAATGCCTTATGAGCTGTCTCAGTTTATATGAAGCTCTGCAGATTTAGCAATAATTTCAGTAATAAATGTAAAGAACTATTTCTACAAACCCAGACTTCACTCAGGTTCCCAAAGTATCTTAAATGTAGGACTAGAAGGTTAACTTAAAAAAAAAAAACAAAGGAAAAGAAAAGAAAAGAAAAAAAAAATTATTTTCTTTTAGTAGTCTTTTTGCCTCACCTCCATCCATTCATTTGCCAGGCTACATAGCAACAGCAAATTACATCAACTTCAGACTCCAGCCACTTCTGTTTTCTTTAGTAATGAAAACAAGTGACTGATAGTTACATCATGTTTGTGTAACAAATTTCATAAAAGATTTAAAAGAAAAGCTCAGTGCTGTGTCAAGGGAAATCTTTGTACACCCAACTATCTCCTAAACACTTCCTGGCAGTCGTTGGGCAGGTTATAACCAAAGGTTTGAGGTCACCTCAGGAAACAAAGTGGAATTAAATGTTTCCACATTAAGATTTGCAAAGGCTTAAGTGGTCAGACAGATGGATTTCACAGCTATTTCAAAAGTCTGCAATACACATCTTCATGATGAAAGACCAGCAATTTAACTCTAAAGGATTCTGGTAGCAGTTTTATACTGTCTCAAGTCTGAAATAATGAAACCTGTTGTCCCTCATTATCAGGTCAGTTAAAGTTTTAGTTATACAGCTTGATTGTTGATACAAATCTTGGATAACAAACATGGAAACTCTAGCTTATGAAATTTTCTGCTTAACTGCAAAGTTTTGAGTATTTTAGAAATAAATGTAACAACAGATAAATTTGATTTATTATGAAATACAGCCCATTTAAATGAAGCTGAAGAGTTACAAGAGAGACAAGTACATTCAGTTACACAGTTTGTAACAAAAAAAAAATAGCTGCAATGTTAGATCCCTAGCTACAAGTGAAAAAAAAATGCACAAGAAACATAAAGGAAACAAGTAATCATGCAAGCACTAGTCAGTTTTCTGTTCATCAATGTCAATTTTAAATGTTAATACTTTTATTCAAAGGCTGTCTACAGAGACAGTTCTAGGGCCAGAAGAAAGACAAGTTTGCTTTGTGCAAATCTTCCATATAATCTTTTCAGGATGAAAAGATCTTCAGGGGTCCTCTCAGCTCTGAAACACAACCTGCCTAAGAGTTCAAAAGAGAAAATGAAGAACAGAAAAAAATTCCTTTTCTGCCACTCTAAGAGATGCTTTGGGCCATGAAGATGTCATAGATCTCCTAGCATTAAAGTTAATTCCATAACTAAAGTTTGCATTTTAAAACTAAAATTTGACTGCTATAACAAAGAGAATTCTTTCTATAATAAGCACATAGAATGTGACTATGTGATTTTTATCCCAGTATATAATGCATAGGCATAAAAATTAAAACTGAGTTCAACCATTTGATCCACTATTGTCTGTAATTATTCTGTATAGAAGTGACCCTCAACACATCTAACACGAGGAAAGGACATGGCTCATAAGAATAGCAAAAAATAAACCACAACCACTTCCTGTAAATCCTACCAAACACCAATGCCAACAAATATCTGAGTCATGGAAGTCTTTAAACATTCTTTCAAGTGATTAAAAAAAAGTATTTTACTGATACACTCACGGTCTCCAGTACTGAATGCTGCTACTTTGCATTGCTGAAGTGTTTTTCAGGTCTCAGCTTATAAATCATAACTAGATAAGGAGCTTGCAGGAAGTAAATCTGAAGTAAATCTAGGTCCTACTACCCTAACTTACTTGATTACAAAAACAAATAAACAAGAATGTCTGGGGGTGTTTTTTAAGATGCAAATATTTCATATACCTAACACAACCTGAAATCCAGATGATGTTATATGTAGTTTCTCATTCAACAGAAATGAGGCTGGATTTTTAAAAAAGGAGATCTTAAGTATATAATTGCCCAAAGATCTGAAACAAATCCCAACAGTAATGATGCCCAAAACTGCATTTTGCATGCAATAACTTGACCTGCAACTGAAGAGTGCTCAGTCTTGACTCCTATCTTAAACATATTTGACTACACCCGTTTGTAAAAAAAACCTGCTTAATATGAAACTGGAGTTATTTAAAATTAATAAAACTCTTTTCCAAAGTTTAATGAAATGAGTGTACCACAATTCAAATTTCATAAAGCATTTGAAACACCTGTAAAAAATTTTCCAAGTATAAAAGCACCGGTTTTACCTCAACATTCAATATACATATAGAACTGATCCATTAATAGTATTGTATGTACAGAACAAGACAACACAAGTGCTTTAACACAGGCTTTTTCATATACCTGCATGTCACGTGTGCTAAATATGCAGCAATATCTACTTTTAATAAAATGCATTTGGTAAGGAAAGCAACAGTGAAGGAGCATTCTCAAAAAGCCACGCACCCTCACTTTCAGGATGGAAACATACTTTCTGAACTAGTTGGGGAAGGTTCAGGAACCAAAGCACAAAGTGGAGGAGCAGTGTGAGGTCTAAAGGACAATTTCAGGGTACCCAGCACCCACTCACTGAGAAGCCAGCAGGAAGGATGAGTAGCAAACATGACCCCAAGTTGAATTTTACATACTAGAATATGCAATTATGTGCACAGTATGTATTTTGCCATAGTTTGATGTATTTTCTATTTTTATTGATATGCTAAATTCTTAAGTAATAACACAAAGAAACATAAGCAAAAACGTGAGTGAGAACATAAATGGCAAAGCAGAAAAGCAATATTGGATGAAAATAGGAGTCCCTATAGGCAGGCACCTTGATAACCAACAATGGAAAAAGCAAGAACTGGGCGAGTATATATGAGGTTGTGCAAGGAACAATCCCCTTTTTTCATGTCAAGCTTTATGTTAAGGTTAATATATGTTTTTGTGTAGTAAGTACCCATAGATCTCTCTTTCAAGTACTTGGGCCCCCCCGAACTCAAACAAATATTATTCATCTCATTCATGAACACAGCCCTTCTTCTGCAAATAGTTCTGGAAGCAGCTTCCAGTTGAAACATCTCTAAAGCATCATTGACTTTGAACTTGCAGAGATTTCATCAGCATAAGGAAAAGAAGAGCAATGACAGAACTATTTCTAAAAGTCAGACGATCAAGGGAAAATAACTTTATGTTATGCTTATAAGAAGGCTAAAAGAATAACGCATACACAGAGAAAGCTAGAATTTGGCTTTACAGAGGAGATGACTAATTAAGAATGTTTTATGGTCAAAAACCAGTAACCATTTACTTTTTAACGAGAAGACATTCCATTATTTCAAATATGCATGTTGTCACTACAGACTCCTCCTATTTTCAGATATTGTAAGTGGCAGACAATATCCTAAGTCTATTCCATAGATTTATGAGTCATAGATTTGTTGCTGAAAAATAATGTAAACCTGGGTGCCATAGGAAAACATTGCCAGTAGAAAGCTTGGGATATTGTTTTGCAAATTGTTTGCTAAAAAACACCGTTTGTGTGGTTTCTACCTATTTTTCATGTTACCACTATGAAGAAAACACAAACAAATTAAAAATACTTCCGAGGTGAAAACATAAGTGGAATATTCAGGTCTAGAGAGACAGAGCTGACCCTGAGGAACAATTCTTTTCTCCCATTTTGGAATGCGAAGACCTTAAAACCACAGGGAAAAAAAAAAAGGGTGGAGGAAGATGGGACCTTATTTCTTATTACCTAAGCAATTTGGTTAAAGATTACAAAAGAACAAGAGAACTTTTGTTTTTAGCTTTTATATGAAAAGCCAAAGCAGCCTTGGTTTCAAGAATTTGCAACACTAATTCACATCTTTCTCACATCTGGAATAACCTAAGGGCTGCTTAAATTGAACCGAACAATTAAATTAAAACATTTCCCTTTGTATACAAGCATTTCAGCAGCTTTTAAATTATTTGTAACCGCAACTATTTCATTAAATAATCTTTAAGGGACAACTAGGTGTCTGGTCCATTACATCAGCAGTGAGTAGTAATTTCTCTTATTTATCTAAAATCACCTTCACTTTGTTACCACAGTTTAATCAATATTGTATTTCTCATGATTTATTTCTTACTGTGAGAGGTGATTTTTTTTTTTTCAACAGGTATATCTAACTCCATGAGACATCTTTTGTCAATTTATGGGTAAAACTAAATATGTTTAGTTAAAAAAAAAATCTTTCTGACACTGACAACTTTTTTTGTGGAAGGGCAAATATTCATCAGTAGTTATTTTCTTATTTATATTCCTGTTTGTAAAAAAAAAAAAAACCAAAAAAACAACCAACAACACAATATATACCAAAAATGCACAAAGCCTCACTTTATTTCAGATCTTGTAAAACTTTGTATATTTTGAGATATGAAGCACATCCATAGTTTGGCAAGCAAATGCGACTTTAATTTAGTAGCCTCAAAGCTTTTTGGTAATCTCTGACAAACAAGGAATGGGCTGTTGTAAGACATGTATGGATAGAACTCATACGTCCTACCCGCAAAAACTGCATTTCCAAGCACCAGGCAAACACTGCACAGTCTGCTAATACAACACAGCATATATTTTCACATACACTGTCATAAAAACAGGCCTTATCTAGCTCTTTTTGTGATTTCCATTCCCTTTTGCTAGAAAGCAACTCTAGTATTATTATTCTGTTAACTGCACCTCCCCACTTCACCTTCTTTCTACCAGTGCTGGTAGTTGCCTCCTCTCTGCAAGCAGATTCGACTTCTATGTTTTTCCTACAAAACTTGAATCATAAGCTTCCTAAACTCTCCTTTAGACAATTCAGGAAGTAATTTTGATCAGGATCACTGTCTTATAACGATCATACGTCTATGTACCTGTTTTTTACGGTTAGGTTTTCAGGAGCTCTCGTAAAGGACACCATGGAGCAGATTCCACAGAGCAGAAATGTGTATAAATATAAAAATCTAAGGAAGGCATGGGTAAGAGATAGGACAACTCGAAGCCACCCTTGGCCTTCCTGCTGAAGAAATGGAGACAGCTGTTTAGGCAGAGATCAACCTAACTGAGCTGCTAGGTCCTGGTCACTGGAAATTTGTACGTGTGTGTATGCTGGTCTGCCTCAGCTGTCACGGAGCTCTTTGAAAACAAACTAATGAACGATTAAAACTTCCACTGAGGTAAATAATTATCAGCCTTCTTTCACAGATGAGTAAATAAAGATAGCAAATAAATAGCTGGTCTGAAACCCCAGAGAAAAATCAGTAGTTCCAGAAACAGAGCACCGGTTTCCATGTTTATATATTCCCTTTAAAGAGTTTCTATCCCACTTTACTTTTTGGTTTAGTTTACAGATTAGCCTATTACTTTTTGCAGCTATATATTTAGCTCAGTTTCACAGAAAAACCTCACAAGGGTTATCATTCTGCTGAATGATATGTATATATTATACAGTATTATGCAGCTTCTTCTAGATCCCTGAGCTGGATTCAGAAGAAGCTGCAGAACAAGCACATCAGCATGAAGTAATCTGTTGGTAGAGGGAAGGCTCAAAAGGATTTGTTGCTGCAGAGATCAGTTTTTAGGCCACAACAGCATCGTTCATCTCGTTTGAAACACAATCATCTCACCAGTACTGCCTGATAACAGGTAATAAGTAGCTTCATTAGCAACTTAACACCTAGCTCTATAATGAAGTTCCATCCCAAATTATTTACACTACAAAAGTACATTGCCCTAGACCACCTTTCATGCTACTTAATTACATCCACATGTATCAGAGGCTCAACACAGGCTTCAGATCAACTACTGATTAATCTTTCTGAAAAGACAGGCATGGTGAGGAGCACAGAGGAGCTGCTAAGCAAGCTGCTGTAGCAGCAGGCTGGGTTTACACCCTGGACTACTGTGGGAGAACTGAAAACATAGTACTGCTTCTGTAGAGATAAATCAGAAAGGTTTGTACTATAGGTTAAGGAAGAGCAGTGAGGCTTCCGAAAAAGAGAAACTTTATCTTTGAGAAAGAACAACTCTCAGCAGCAAGTTATGGTCAAGCAGAAAGTAAAAATAATTTGATTACTTAAATAACTTATCAGTAAAATATGACCAGACAAAAAAGCTTGGCAAAGAAGGCTGTTTGATAAGGATAGCTACACAATATCACATGTGGCACATAGGAATGGAAATGGAAGTACATCATCTTTAAAAATAAACACTAAGTCATATTTGAGGGCAATTCACTTACGAAACTTTCTTCCTCCCTGTGAAAAATACTAAAATTCAACTTATCTCCATTCTTATTTCATTTGTATAATGCAGAATTAAGAAAAATTATAGTTGTACTTACTTGCCACATTCATGTCCCTCTCATAATGAGCATTTCAAATGAAAAAGAGGGAAAGATGGGAAGATATTAATGTCCCTCTTTGGAGGTCGTTGTACCACCTTTTCAAAACACTGATCCACTGAATTGAGTTTCAGTGTTTGTTCAGAGAGTTTGGCATACAGGGCTAGCTATCAGGGGCTGGCAGGGAAAAGAAATTGTAAAGAAAGAGGCACATCAGAATGAGTAAAGCAAAAACTCAAAAGCATACTGATATGCAGAATTGAAACATTCACAGAAGTTATCCATATAGCTACTCTTTCAAGGATTATCTCATTTTAGGGACTTCATATGTTATTATGGTATGTCTATATATTTAGGCGATATTACTCTGTGAATTCAAATACATTGCATTTCATATTTCACTTCATCTGTCCATGGTTTTTGTTTGTGCTTTTATTATATTGCCTACCCTAACACATTCCAAGGTCTTGAAAAGATTTTCAGCAGACAACCACTAAAATATCTGGTAACTTGGTAACATTAATATACTCATAAAAAAGGCCTTAATATATTTTTTATTGTAAAAATAAAAAGAACACATACACATTTAGAAGCAACTCTTCCAGATGACAGTTTAAAGAGTTTGCCAGATGCAGTTAAAGAGCATTGATAAATTAACATGAAAATGACTGCATATGGCACAGTATGTTTTCTGTTTAGTGGATTAACAGACAACTTTAGCCTATTAGTGTTCTCTGTGCTATATACACATCAAATCAGCACTAAAAAGACAACTTCTGTAATTTTAATTTCAGCTCCCAGATAAACAAGACTCCTTTAATATGACAGCTACAAGCATTCACTAGAAAATAACTCTTTTCAGCAGTCATGTAACAGAAGCCATATGCAGAGACACATACCAGCAGCAGATAAAAATCTTACTATACTGAACTCAATTCCCCCAAGATACAATTTTGCTCAATTTTCCACCACATCAGAGTTAGTATTCATGTTTCTCACATGGTAAAATCATGCATGTATGGCATGTGACTTCATTTGACCCCAAGTATAGTCACAAAGACGAGCACTGAGGAGACTCCAGTGAGGTGTGCACACTTGCTAGGAAAAAATTTTTACTGAAGAACTCAGAGGGAGCGAAGTTCGAAAACATTACTCCTTCATGGCAAATGTGTAAAGTGCGTTAAAATTAAGCCATGAAATTCATCAGACCTCTGTGGTTTATCGCATTGCTATCCACAATAGCAATGTCCTCTTTTTATTACTGTGTTGCTGTTTTACTGCTAGTTTACACTGAATTTAACATTTGGAAGATCTAAGACTTTGTAGTATTAAACCTTACTATTAGTTTTTAGTATTAAAGCCTTTTGAAATATTAAACATATTCTGCTAAACACTTCAATAAGACAGCTCCAAAGAAGGGAGAATGACAGATAAAGAAAGCTCTTGGCAGAATTCAGCTCCTGTAAGTCTTCAAAGAAAGGGCAGTCTCTGAAGACAACATATTGGGCAAGCAGTTTTTAGCATGCCCTTAAACCAAAAAAAGTCCAGATCCAAAGTGGAAGCAGATTGGGCTGTCTCTCTGAAAACAATACTTTGCATGCCATAGAGTTTCTTCATATAATTTTGACTTGGCTAGAACATTACTGTGGGTTTTCTTTAGCAGACCTTCTTTGAAAGGTGGGAATTTCTAAAGCACGGACTTCAGTTGTGAGTCATTACTATTGTTTCCTTTAAATTTTCTCACCAGCTCATCCTGCATCACTTCCCTTGTTCTCATGAATGAACAACAGTAATGGAAACATACCATTGGTAAGAAAGACTGAGAAAACTATTGTGATAGATTTTTAAATGTCCTGACAACAAAAAGTTAACATTTAATTCTAGTTGCTGACTTTTAGAGTTGTAGGTAGAAACTAAAAAATTTGTTTCCGCATTTAATATGAACTTATTTCAACTTTGGAGCCATGCAGCTCCTTACAAGCAAATAAAATCCATCCATCTTGTGCAACTTTGTTTTATGATCCATTACAGTAAAAGGAGGGGGGATGTGATTTTAATCTTAAAATAATATGCCATTTGTGTACAAGCAATGCATCATCAAAGGTTCATTTCCCCATAGCATCTCTGTATTTCAGCACAAGGGAAAAAAATAGGAAGTCCTTACATACCACGAAATCTTACCTCCTTTCAAGATTAATGGGCACTAGTCTGTACATACACAAAGAGGTCACTCGACCCCATCTGTTGTGCAATAGCCAGGCAAGCTAGGGTAAGTGAAGGAGACTGAAAAACTTCATTTTTCCTCTGTAAGTCATTGCATGCAAGCTTCGTGTTGTGGGCCCTTCTTGTGTTATGCCCTTGGAACTCCCTTTGATACCAGTGGAATTTCTGAGAACATGAGTGTGGTACTGTCACATCGGGTTCTGCCAAGCGCTGCTTTCCTGCAACAAGTTCCCTCAGTTATTTGTCTCTCTTAATATTGGGACTGAAAGTTAAAAACCAAACTCCCACCAAACAAACAGAAAAAACCCATGAAAATAAGGGGATCTCTAGTTTCATTAAAGGTGTGCAAGCTTTAACAAGTCATAGCCTAGACTTAGTGTTACTCAGCTACCAAGGAGGACAGCAAATGCCAAGAAAATTCCAGTCGCCTTTTCATGAAGGAGCACTATGACACAAACTCTGACTAAACAGATACCTAGTGCAATTTCTGTTTCACCAGAACTACTGAGGCCTTCAAACACAATTAACCACAAATATTATAATTTCTCTCTTTTCAAGATTATAAATACATGTTTTTTAGGAAACAGCCTTGTGATATTATTATCTAGCTTCTTGTTTGCTGCACTTTTACCCATGAAAACTGCCTGAAAAACCTGCTTTCTCTCGATGTTAAAAATTTGCTTGTACAGTTTAACAGAAGTCTCCCTGTGCTGTGTGTAACATTGCCATCTAGTGACACACTGTAAGGGTGTTTTCTGCTGATAAATTATTCTCAATCACTTTTCCCTAATGAAATCTCACTCGATGTATTAGCTTAGCGTTAATAAAAGATTATTCAAATTATTAATGTAGTTTAATAGGAAAAGAAATTTTATTATTTGATTGATTTTAGAATATTTCTCACTGTGTGTTTGCACTTTCATGATTAGCTCTTCAGCAGTCTGGTTGGTACCTTTTAATATTGCTAATGGAAAAGACCTTTATATTAGGAGGAAGTGGAAGGACTATTTGCATGGTTTCAGACCTTGCTGTTAGTGCTCTGAATAATCATACACATTTTTACTGTTTTTACATTTAAAACTGAACCTTCTCCTGGTGCACGTCTTACATGACATGACCTTAATCAATACCAGGTACATTCAAAACAATAAGCATAAGAACTGAGAGCCTAAACTAAGCCAGACTTAAGCCAAAAATTAATGGGCTTGTGCTGAAGATCAGAAATATACATACACTGTTGGGTCACAGCCTTCTCTCAGGCAGAAGTTAATCCCAGAAGGTCAGATGAACCAGAGTGTCACAGCCTCACCTCACTGCAAATCTCTTGGAACAGGCACAAGATGCTCCTGCACTATCTTGCTAAAGCAATAAATGCTCTAGAGAAACACAGTCAAATCCCAAACTGACAACAATCTTGGCAGGGTCCCTCCCTTCATCTTTCCAAGCCCTGTGGTGTGCACCCCAGCCCTGGGGACACCGCACCACACTGCCTCTGGCCACTCTCATGACAGGTTTATAGCTAAAAATCTGGAAGAGGACACTTTCAGAGATCCTATCATAGTTTACACAAGGAATCAGTTGACAGGGTTAACTTTATCTGCCTGGTAGTGTATTATTCTAAACAATCTTTGAAAATGTTCCAAAGAATCTTTGAAATATTGCTACTCTCCAGAAGTTATTTTGCGCCCGTCTCAGCAAGTTTGGATGCCCTGAGTTGTTTTTAGGCTTTGGACCTAGACACTGAAGATGACCATTTCGTTGAACTTCTTGCAGCTCAAAACTGAATGAATGAGGTCCAAATGAGAGGAACAGAAACCCAACCACTGGCAAGAAAGTAATGCTGACCAGCCCAGTCTGCTAAGTCCAGTGATGAGCAGACAGTAATTGATTCTCTCTGCCTGAATGAAGGAGCAGTTACATGCTATTCATTCACAGAAAACTGTTGGATCAGTAAGCTCTTCAAAGGTACTTGTCACCAGCTCTTGAGGCAGGACATTAAAGGTGGAAGAAGCATGTGAGATTTTCTTCCAAGTCTCTTACTTTTACACTAAGTCATCCTCCTTCATATCTCATCTGGGCACTTTCAACCTGTGTCACTTTCAAAGTGGTTTATGAACACTATTGATTCCTATTTATAGCAGATAGCATCTTTGTCTTTCCATCTTGCTTTTGACCAAAAATACTTTCCCAGTGCTTGTGCATGAGGGAAAGCCCCACAACATTCTGGAACAGGTACAGAGACAGGAAAGTCTCTGATAAATGTAGTACTCCTTCCTTCTTTCTCATATATACAGAATAAATATATTTTCTTACAGCAGTTATTTTTGTCCTTTTTATTTGTAGTGGCTAAAGTTGGTAGGGAGACGATAAAAATGGTTGGTTGTCTCTAATACAGTGGGAACTGCAGAGGCAGCAATTCTCATTTCATGCTCATGCTTTCTGTTGTTTTTAACCACGGCTGCTTTGAGACTCTGGTTGCTGCAGCACTAGCAACTGACGTGTATCTTGTCTCCTCGGGGAGCAGCTGTTCCCACTTAGTAGGGGTAGATGCTCAGAACACAGACATTTACCTTAAAGAACGGGGTCACTGCGGTTATCTGTACAGAAATACCACCCCACTTCAAAGGACGGCTATTCCTGCTCCACTGCCCAAATATTTACAAAAAATATTTTTATTTTGTTTCCTACAGGAAACATGTAACAGGCAGGTAATAAATGCACTGAAAATTGCCTTAAATATATTTGCTACAATAGTGTAGCTTCAGAAAGAAAATGATGCTACCCAGTCTTGTCATTCCCTACAGCAATCCCTACCCATAATACTCAAAGTTGGAATATTTGATTTATACTTGCAATGAATTAGGTTTCAAAGTGCTTGTGAGACAACCAACCATCACTCCCCATATATTTTAAAACTCTGCATGGTAGTTTCGTCATCTGCAGCTTCATGTTTGGTCCATGAAAGATCTATAGAGGAGCCAAAATAACATCCCAGAGTCCTGAGTCTGTCACAGATTTTAGTTGTAAAGATTTTTTTTATTTGCAACAGATGATGGGCCAAGTCCCAGGGATAAACTAAACAGCACTTTCTTAAATGTCACCAGACACTTACTGTCTAGAGAAATGCAAGGATGTCGCTTGTGTACACCTGTCCATAATTGTCTCATTTTTTTTACCATATTATAAATATTATAAATATTCATAAATATTCATAAATGTCAAATGTTTAAAAAAAAAATTGTCACATTAAGCCCACCACTGTCTAAAACTAAACACTCTGAAAAGTCCTTTAAAGTAAAATCTCTCAAGTCTAATAGGTAAAAAGCAGCATTATATACCTAAACTTAAAATCAAAATATCATATATATCCTATTGTGAAAATGGACACTTCTCAAGCACCGTTGTTTTGTGAAGTGAATGCCTGACATCTGCTGGTAAATACACAAACTGCACAAGGTTGAATTAAAGTATCTTTGGTTTTTAGCCTAAGGAAGATGCTTTAGAATATGTAATTTATTCAAATAAAAGATTACAATTATTACAATCATGACATAATGAGGTTTCAAATTTTAACTGTATCAATATTGCTTTTATTTGTTGGACTCAAGATAGGCTCTCAGAATTTCCTACAATACTTCCCTGTAGGAATGATCAAATCTAGTCCTCAAAAAACCAATTTTTCCCCAACATGACTTTTGCTTACATTATTTTTACTATACTAAATTAGCAGGAGCAATTTTAGTGCTGTTGCACTGCCACTTTGTTTAGATGGGGCATTTTTCAAAAAGCTATTTCTACACTATGCTGTAATATTTCAGTCATGCTACCAAAAAATATAATTCCTAGTTGAAACAACAGGAATGCCCATTAAAATACAGACTTACAAAAGTCCAGCCTGTGACAAAGGCTACGAAACACAGGGCTTTTAAAAGGGTATTTCTCTAGAAAAAGCAGCAGAGGGCTCTGCCCCAGAATTGATCAAATGAAGGCTTTCAGTTTTTCGCTCTCTCATGTGTTGCACAGTTCTTTTTCTAAAATCTGAGGAATTTTTAGTATGAATAATTAGGACTTAATTTTATAATATCCAAGCACCTGTGATTTTTATGATGTACCTTTGTAACATGATGTCTTGCTAAAACGCTAATCAGAAACTAACTTTGTGCATGAAAGGGCCAGCATATCAGAATTAAAATAATCTTGCTGGATCACAAGTAGAAAATAAGAAGGAAAAAATATACCCAGGAAAATGGGAAACTAAAACATTTTATGAATTCTTTAATATGGAGGTGGTAAAAAAAACTTTTTTGGATGAAATTTAGAAGGGGAAAAAACTTCCGAAGTTAACAACAGACCTTTGCTCAAAGCCTATTTGGATATGAAAGAGCAGAACTTCTTCAGACACAGAAGCTGATCTTTCATTCCAAACAAAAATAAAATTTTGTTTGACAAGATTTTCTTTTGTAAAGTAAAAGCTATTGCCTTCATTCATTTTTGGTTTTTCATTTTTCCTCTCTACCAACAAAAACAATCAAGTATAATTAAAACCTGGTAGAGTTGCTTTTGAAACCCTATATCATAATGTGCATTTCTGGTGTTGAGCAACATAAAAACTATACTTTGTTACTACACCACCAAAAAGAGAGCATAAAAGAATTACCATGAATTTAATGGCAAATGTACATCAGTTTCCTGAATGTAAAGCAACTGCAATTCTCTTTGACAGAAGGTAAACAAGAAATACAATAAAAGAGAGAGAGAGCCAAAAAAGACAAAAATGAATTAAAATCAGAGCCATCAAAAACCATCACTTTGGATCCAGGAAAACAAGTCATTTACATCTCATATAGCTCCTCAGGGGAACGTGTTAAATTGGTGTTGCACCCTGTAGAAGTGGCCAGATAAACCTCAGTGTTACATGCTGGTTCCTCTGAAATATAAGCAGCACTGAAATAAAAATTGCTGAAGTTCCCTGGTGCTGACCAGTTCTTGAAGGATTAACAACAGATACACACATATAGGATACATATTTATTGGATCTCCCTGAAAGGATAACAGTTATGTATGTAAAGTATAAATGGAAGTTCCCCGTTATTTGTTTTCCTTAATATTAAAAATTAGGAATTTCATAGTAGTGGGAAAATTCTCATCCTGGGATCAGGAGAGCCTTAAAAAAGACATGACTAGTGAACTCATGACATTACTATTATGCCAAGTAGCCAGATAAAAAAAAAAAACAAACCCAGACACATCTTATCTGAAGACACTCACTGGCTTTGATGAATATTGATGGATTCCCACAGAGACTTATCTCACTTTCAGGAGTGGCCTACTGTCCATGCTGAGGATGTCAGCATCTGCTTTACAAATTTCTGATTAGTAACTTATTAAAGTGGGGGACAGGGAAAAATGATAGTCACCTAGTCAAAGATTCTACCTATACCCTCTTAAGTCAAAAAAAGTTTTATTAACTTTGAAAAAATAAATCCTAAGGAGATACTCCTTTTTAGGAGAGACATTTGACAATCAGAGAGGTGACAACTAGGAAAAGTTCACTGCTTATGTGGATCCAAGCTTGTGAAATGAGGCAGTTCTTACAGTGAGCTCAGATAATACATCTGATGGGATATATTTTTAAGTTATATATATAATATATATATATATATATACATATAATTTTTAAGTTATTTCATTACAGCTTTAAACTGTACAAAACATTTTACTTTTTAATCTTAACATAAGAAAACATGAAAAACTCCAAAAATAGTCCTTAAAAAGAAAAATGTTAATGTTGGTTGCTGCCACATGTGCAGTTAGAATGCAGGCACCAGTGTCCTTCTCTCTTTCTTACTACACCAACTCCTAAAGCAAAAAGTAAATGAACAAGTAATATTTAATGAGCAAAGGGGACTGGAAGGGCATGGAAGGAAAAGAAACCCTTGCCCCCTATTTCTTTCAAAACTATGAGAGAGAAATAAAGAAAACAGGAAGAAATTTACCTTTTAGAAATAAAAGTAAATTAAAAACAAAACAAAACAAAACAAATCAACCTATCAAAAAAACAACAAAAAAAGAACCATCCAACAAACCCCAACAAACAACAAAAATCAAAACCCAGAAAGACTTCAGCAGCCACAGACAACCTCATCACTGTTACTTCCAAATCATAGTTAAGCTAGTTTTATCTTGCTCTTCAATTATTATGCCACACAAAAAACAGCCTTGTCTGCCTCTCATAACTACATCTAATACCAACCATTCTTAAAGGCAAATATTTTTACACTTCAGCTCAGAAATTAATGTTTGCTTTATCTTCCATACCCACCTCACAGCTCCTACCACCACATTCTGAAACCTCGTCCGTGTATCAAATCCAACAAATTCCCTTCAGCGTAAGTGCACAAGACCATAGCACTCTCTTGGAAAAAAAAACAAACCCTGATAAAGCAAGAACAAACACTGAGCAAGGAAGCAGACTGAATGAATAGCACTGTACCTGTTGTACATCTTGCAACACAGAAGCAAAACTCCACACGTGGCATCCAAATCCTAGTTTTGCCAAAGGAGTCCCCAATTAAGAGTTCTCAATTATCCCTTCTGGCTACCAACCACCTGTGCAGCTGTTGCCCTTCCTTGCTCTTAAAACTAAAAGCCAAACATGATTAAGGGAAAAGGAGTTTTTACCTCGGTATTTATTTGATTGTTAAAGGTGCACCACTTCTTCCAGGTGGAATGCGCAGAAATGCACCCACATGATAGATCATGTATACAATTTATAGGCCTTGCAAATTAGCATATCTATCAAAGACTCCTCAATGAGACACTTGAATGAACCCCCCATCCTGAGGAATTTCCCCCCTGGATGGGCCTATCTTCGTTTACAGGACATGTTCTAGAAAGGACCTTGGTTCCTCAGGATAGCGCAGGGCTTTCTGGCCTCCAGTGGCGAGGCCTCCAGGATGTTTGGTCTCCTGGCTTAACAGAATATTAGGTCTATGCTAAGTTATCGAACTTAAGGAATTACAAGTATGCATGCTAAAAGCATTGGGGATACATAAAAGCTATACGAAGGTGTATCTAAAAGGGGTAAAAAAGAAAAGGCAAAAAATCATCATGGCATCACAGCCAGCTGGTGGAACCTGTGGTGGGTTTATCACATGCCACACAGGCAATTCGAGTTATCTCAGGGTACTATTTTGAAGATTGTTGCTTGCAAAAGCACTTCCAGTATGGCTTGAGAATGCCAGGATCTTTCTGGAACTAAATGTTTATTTTTCTTGTGAAGCACTTGGAAATCATTGCATTACAACTGCAAAACACGACTGTTCTTAACAAAGTTAGTGGTATAATACAAGTATGTCTTCAAATTACAGAAATGCTTGCTCACTGTCATAGTCGTCCAGTACTGGAAATATGTATGTTCTCTGTAACCCATTTCTGACAGTTTTATCATTCTAAAGAGTGCCAGATATTTCTTCAGAATTTACATGAGCACTGCTAAGGTACACAAGGGAATACAGCTGGGAAGCAGAGGAAAGTTCCCGATGACTTTGTTGTCCATGATTAACCCTGAGCTTTTTCCCCCACTTTGTTTTATTTTCTAAATAGTTTATTCAAACGGGATTTAGAATTTCATTATTAGACCATTAATGTTTGAAAAAAGCAGTTGTGTTGAAGCTTGGAGTAAACAGGAGGAGGGGTAGTGAGAGGGAGGGAGGGGAGAGAGAAGGGGAAGAGGAGAGGGTGGAGAGAGATGGAGAGGAAAATTCTGGCCGTGCAGATGACTAGAGGGATGGCCGAGAGAACTAGGCTGTTGAGCCTGGAGAAGAGAAGGCTCCAAGGAGACCTAATTAAGGCCTTCCAGCACTTGAAAGGGCCCTAAAGAAAGATGGGCATTAGCATTTTAGCAGGGCTTGTTGAGATGGGACAAAGGATAACGGTTTTAAACTGAAGAAGGGTGGATTTATATCGGATATAAGGAGGAAGCTTTTCACAGTGAGGGTGGTGAAACACTGAACATGTTGCCCAGAGGTGTTAGATGCCCCATTCTGGGGAACAGTCAAGGTCAGGCTAGATGGGGCTCTGAGCAGCCTGATCTGGTTGGAGACCCCTGCTCATTGCAGAAGGGTTGGACTAGACGGCCTTTAAAGGTTCTTTCCAACCCAAACTATTCTGTGACCATTCTTATTACCAAATCCTCACTTGTTTTCACCTGTGCCTCATCTTCAGCCCATTATATTCAACAGGATGCCAATTTGAGAAGATGGTCTGAGGGAAGTAGTAAAGGGCATCAGAAAAAGATCCAGTAACCATTTGACTTAATGTCTTGGGGTGACTTTATGATGTTGTATCCCATATCGTCCAGGCATGAATTTTGTGCCTTTGGGCTGAAAAATTTCAACCTAAATTTTGTATTATTTAGTTTAATAAAAATATGCCTGACATAGCTACTGCAATACGAGCATTTACCAACATGTGTAGAATGGGACTTTTCAGGCTAAACAATACATGCCTGTTGGCTTGTTTGCTTGAATGAACATTTTAGAATATTTTTAAAAGTTTTTAACTGTTTGAATGAAAAAAAAATATTCCAAAATAAAGCATCCAGATAAACCAGAAAAACTTTTCTTCAAATCTGACGAAGTTACTTTGTATGTATTTTCTGACACAAATTTGGAGTAAGATTGCTTCTCCAGTACCTGAATTTTCAGCCTAAATAGCTTTCATTTTCCAGAACTGTTCTGCAAAACCTATCATCTTGAAGGAATTTTCAGAAGAACAACATTTTCAACAGTTGGAATCCAAAAATTATGCAGGAACTCTACTTAAATCTTGCTAGTAAGCAATATATTAGCTAGCTTTAATTTCATTGTTCAGAAGAAACATATTAAAAGAATAAACAACCAATAGAAGTAATTTATTTTCTCAATATCTATTTTGAATGTCTGTAGTGCCAATCCATAAATAAGACTGCATGCTCAGGTGTTGCAGTGTCGGACTCGAACACGCAGATTCAGACAGCAGGTCAGGACCACTCGGCAGAGCGAAGGACCCTGCCCTCCTTTATTCTCACCTTTTTATACCTCTCTTAAAACAACCACACATTGGTAGATGAGGTTAACACCTCTGCAATTTTACAGGATAGGAACATAGTCTATCATCTTTCTCCGCCTTGGAGAAAGGAATGAACAACAATCCAGAAGTTCAGAAAACATTCTATGCCGGTTAGAAAAACAAGAGCTATGTTTATAGAAAATGCATGAGAACTTCTACTACCAAAGTAAAAACACAGAACAGGAGAAAAACCAGGGCGACACTCAGGGGAGCAGAGTTCTAAATATAGATTTTTCAAAGCTATTTTGCTCTTCCTGCATAGAGCTGTCAGTGTAGTACTGCATGCTTTTGATAGCAAATGGAAATCCACGCTACTTAAAAAATCTCCCTTTTCAGTCCTTACACAAGAACTCTTGTATTTAGAGCCTCACTTAAAAATTGCTATCTGAAACATATCTTATGTGTTTTCAGTTCAGCCTCTTCTCATTACATAAATCACTTGCCAGGGAATACCTTGTTTGTACACATCACTACATAAACAAGCAGTATTTAGTTAGCAACACAGTTAAGAGAACAATCAGCTGCCAGCAATACCAGTACTTCATGAGATGTGTGAGACAAGAGGAAGTAAATGCCATTAGTTTCCATAAAAGCATTATTTTTATAAATGGTTTGAGAATTGTCACAACAAAATATAGTAGCCATGTTACTTTTTGAAAGGCTTTTTACTTTTTTATAGAGATCAGTTGAGGAATTTGCCTCCTTAAACCCTGAACCAACACCCTGTCTCAGTGGCTCAGGAGCAAAATCCAAGCTATCATCTATGCTAGCCTTTTCCTCAGGATAAAAACAAGTTCTTCTCTCCAAGAACTTGAACTCCATGATGGTTTCTTCTTTATCCCTCTAAAATGCTTACCTCAAACATTATTTCTCTTCACAGGGAAAGGCTAGTAAGGCGTCAAACATCACATTTGAAAGCTACAGTTTCAGTGTCTTGAAATTCTGCTACAGTCTGCTGGGAGGAATATACCATTTTGGAGGATGTTTTTTGACAGTGGATCCTTGTCTTTGTAGTTAAAGCTTCTCTTTAACAGGCAGGCATTATATTCATTGGAAGAGTACTGCCAAAGGAACGCAGGGAAGTGGTTGAATGCCAAGCCACAAGAAATGCTTCAGTAAACAATTCAAGAATTTAATTTATGAATAAACCAACCACTTATTTGGCTATTACCAAAACAAATCCACAACTTTGCCCAATTATCTCTAAAAATATTTTGTTTTCCTTCTGTATGACAGTTTTAAGTTCTCTGTAACAGTTTTAGAGCCATATATACATGTGATATCAAAGCACAGCAAAAACAGGATGTGTTTCAGTGTGCTGATTATGCTACTCTGCGGAGAACAGCACAAGTTCAGAGAACTGAAATTCATGCAAATATGAAACAAATGGATACAAATGACAAATTGTCCTAAAATATTCATGTGAAAAAAAATTTTTAATTTTCACACTTAAAACAAAATTTTGTTTGTAAAGACAAAGCCCTTTTTGGGATTTTTTCAAGACCTTTTTGTTTAATACACCAACATGAAGAATGCACTAAATAGTCACTTAGACATAATTCACAAATATTAAGGTCCCTTTTTAAAACCAAGTTAGTTCCCTCAAAATCCATCAGGTCTTAGGTGAACTCAAAACAAAGGGGGACACTGCTCCAATCTTTTGCATCTCTTCTTTTGCAAGGTTTTTCACTCTGCAGTTCTCATCATTTTTCCTGTTACATTTTTTTCTGATTTACACTACTAAAACTTGAGTTTTAGTTTCCTCTTTTTCCAAGTCCCCAGTACATTCAGAACATTCCCTGTTCAGCCTGGCAATAAATTCCCTTGTCATGCTTTGTTTGAAGATACATGTGTACCTTAAGGACTGTGCCAGGAAGGCAATAGCAGTGCGTGTGCCTTCTCCTGGATATACGACGACCTACTGAAACGCACTAGCTGACCATTATAAACCTTCATTATTGTCTAGAGGCCGTCCTGATACCCTGCTCCTTCCATCCTCCCAACCCCGACAGCATTCACAGCTGTAGCTGAGGGAAGGAGCACACAGAGGGGGATGTGCAGCCACAGAGAGGCCACTTTTTCGGCAGAAGTGCTGACTGAAGCTGCTACACGCTGCTTGGTACCTTTCCTGGCTGATGCAACTCAGCAAGTCTTGCAGGTAGACTCATTGACACTCAAGGTGGTAAATCGGCCTCAATTACCCTATCTTACCATGAGGAAATCCTCTATTTTGGAAAGGTTTACCCAGACTGTTTAGGGCAATATCTATCCCATTCCTTGCTATGGAAGGTCCCCTCTAATATTAGTTGTCTCAGCCCTGTCTGGAACAAGCACTTTCATTGTTCCTGATGAACAGATCCCAATAAAAATCTAGAGATTCCTTTTTAGAAAGCCTTTCTTTACCTAAAGCTTTTACTTTTCTTACTGACTTAGCCTTATGTCTTATGCTTGAAGTCTTAAGACTCATGTTGAATAGATTTCTTTTTATTCTTCCAGTTTGCTGCATTGTAAGCAGTTATTAAAATGATTTGTAATACAAAACTGGGTGTGGGGTACATCAGTGGCACTCAAAACAAGATCTGAGGCTGACTGACAGATAATGAACTATCAGTTTTCCAAGTAGCTGCTGGCAGTCCTGGAAAGTACTAAGCTTACCCTACTGTAACATAATACACATGGATTTTAAAAAATGCCCTAAAATGGAACAGCCATCTCCTTCAGGCACTCCCAGACACCAAGTCCAGAAGGTGTATTTGAGTTCTACACATATTAAATAACTATCACAGTACTTAAAAAGCCCAAACACAAGAAGACCATCTTCTGGTTTAAAAATATTTATTTAAAAGAAAAGGAGATCTATACTCAGATGGCCAGGGAAAAAAAAAAATCCTCAGTTTTCCCCCCTCAAAACCATTACTCTGCAATTTACCTTCCCCTTAAGTTTCAGCTTCAATGTTTTATTATAAAAAAAACCAAAAACCTGAATTTTCATTTCCTTTTCCTATGCTACTAGCCTGAGGAAATTAAGTTCCTTTCAGTGAAAAGTTGCATGGGATGCAAGAAGAAACTGCAATAAAATGTATCCACAATATACAAGTATAAAAATATTTTGCTTATGATTCAGTACTATAATTTAATAACTTTTTGTTGTTTCATAGGTATCTGGGAAAGGTACAGACACATGTCCTGATCCTGTTACAAGAGGTAGAATGCCAGCATTTGGTACAACATTCCAGGAGAGAGTCAAGGTGATATTCCTGTTTCCCCTGCAAAAGCAACAAAGACTATCAGCAGAAATACTCAAGTTAACTAATTTAATTAAGTTACTAGTATTAAATACATTAGGATACAGATTGTTTTCCTGGTCCAGAAACAATAAACTTTTTAATTTTATGTAGTTATTGCCTACTTTTTCTTTTTACTCAACTCCTTTAGAGTTGAGTGTGTCACAGAACCAATTCTACACAGACTGAACACAGAAACCCAGAAGCCTGTCGCTCATAACAGCAGTGCATCTTCTAGTCTATGGAATACATAGGCTATCTTGTATCCCAAGGCCATCTTCTAACAATCAAACTAGAAAGATGCAACAGAGATAACAGAGTATCAGATAGAATATAGGTACCTTACCACACCAATGAACACACATATCAAACACAAAGTATGCAAGTAAATCAAGATACCACGAATAACAGCAATCAAACAAATATTTACTTACTTGAGACCATTTCCATCATCAAAGAAAAAGTACTTTGACTTCATGTCTTTTAAGGACAGCCTTGGGTTATCTCCTCTCAACATGATCTTGTCCCAGAGGACCACCTGATTTAGGGCCTAAAACCACAATTGTATTTAAGTCAGCAAGGTACCATATGAGATCACATTCAGACACTGGACTTTGATTACACTATTCATCTAAAACCCCTGAAGTACATGCTTGCAATCCATAACTGATTTAACAAAATAATGCTTCACAGTGGGGTAATGTAGTACTACTACACAGTGAAGTGTGACACGGAATAAATGGAAACAAAAAGGAACATCTTTAAACACAAGAAAGCCATTTTAAAAAAGGCATATGCTTTAGAAGAATTACAAAGCATAATGGGGTTTCTTTCTGAGTTGCAAAGTCACTTTTAAAGCAGTATTTAGACTTTGTTTCAAATAAAGGACCTATTTATGGACCTATTAAGGAGCTATCATGACTCTGCTTATGTATTTAACATTTTTCCAACAATAATGGACAACTCTACTTGAATCGCAAGCATAACCCCAAAAAATTTATGAACAATTGAAAAAGTGAGATCCCAAGATCTTACGTTACCAAAACTTTATACTGTTCTTTCAAGTAGATGCTGAACAGTCTTATTTAGTACTTTATAATACAATTTAGAAAAATACTTCTCAGTATTTGTGAGAAATAGTGATTTATGTGGAAAAAAAATCTAAAATATGAAATAATACAATAAAATCTCAGAAACCCTAAAAACTATTCTAGCGCAAACACAATATCCACCATCTTGTTTAATATAACTAAGGTACTTCCAAAAAACCAAGAAAAAAAAAAGGATAGTTTTGTATGGAAAGTTAAGAAAACCCCCCAGCTTTCTATATCTTTGCAATGTGACCACAGCAGCTTTAACCAGAATTCAGTGGTACAACGGCACCATGGTGCTTCATTAAAATAACTATTTAAAAGGCTGTTCCACATAGCTTCTATCAGATCAGTAAAAAGGGTGTTCAGCTACCCAAAGGGAAGTATCAGTAGCAACCAATTTAAAGGAGCAAGGCTAATTACTTTGAGAAGTATGACAAGGTAATGTAAATAAATTATAGGGCTACAGTAACTGGTAGGGGCAACCACTTCTGGGATCTATGAACAAAAGACACACCACACCAGGCCAGCTCAGAAGCCACTCTCTCTTGTTTCTAACAGCAGTCAACTGCAGAAAGTTAGAAAAAAATTAAAACGGACAGAAAAGGTGAAAAAATTCATTTACAGTATACTGTTGCAAGTACACTGCAACACAAGGCATGTGTTATTTTTCTCCCATTCTACTGGGCATATATCAAGGTAGGTTTCCTGAAAGTGGACTTCCCAGCCTACAGTTAAACTGTCAAAGAAATAATCATGAAGGCCAGTAAAAACAGCCCAGGCTAGTAGGAAATGCTGGTGGCCTTAACTCTTCTCAGCAGAACTACATAATGTTTAAAAATAGCTGCAGTACTAAAATGGGTAATCGTTTCAAACTTCTTTTTAATACTTACATTGTTTTTCGTTGAATATTCTGCAGACAAATATAGAAACAATTGTTTAACATTCCAGTCAAATATACTCTGCAGATGTATGCAAGTTAAGAAAAATACCACATTTTACTTACATAACCTTGTTTTATTTTTACTAGATCTAAGTAGTCTATAATCATGACAGTGAGTCCTTACCTTTCAACATACCTCATCTCACTTCCAGCAGTCTGAACACATATTTTAATCATACTGAAGTGACAGGTTTTTAGGTGGGTTTTTCTTTTTACTATTTATGAAATCTAGCAGCTATTTCTCCTCCAACAATTTAAGAGTTCTATATTCGACACTGCAAGCTAGTAACCAGAATCCTCTGCTAGACAATCTATTATAAAACCTTAAACATAAAAGGCACGACAGAATTCTTCCATAAATACCTTCAAGGCAATTTTTTTATACTATCAGAAAACCCTCGTATCCAATTGTGGATCAAAATACAATAACGTTAAACAATATATAAATACAAAATTGGTGGAGTGTAGGGAATTCAAAGAGCCTTTAATACCCATGTTAGAGAAGTTAGAATATGAGAAGTATTTCATATTGGGACACCAGAAATCAGCAAATTCGATTCCCTACTGACAACAAAGAAAGCTCATTAGACTCAAACAACACTCTGTTCAGATTTTTAACTAATAGTAAAGAACTGATGACTGCCATTTGAGACAGAAGAATAATGCTGGGATTCTAAATAGTTGTCTATTTATTTAATGATAACGTGTGACTGCTAAGGAAAAGAGATTTAGCTGACAATAAAGATTAGCTGTAATCTTTTATTTCCTAGTCCTCTTTTATATTATATCTGCCATCATCTCAAAGAATCAATAGATCCCCTAACCATAAAAAATATGTTTTATATTCTCCCACTCATCCCAAGACAAAGATGTTTTTAAGCTACTAATTCAAAGGGCAAGAAAGAAAAGAATTAAATGTTTAACCGCTGTCACTGCAAGAACAGGTAGATATATTTTACTTGAACACTTTTTTGTCATCTGGCTCAAAATATTAAACAAGAGTCTGAAGCTCTCCTTGGCAGGATTTCTTATCACTTGCAAAAGTTAGCAATGAATGAAATAAGCTTAAAGGAGTTTGTGAAAATTGCATCCTCCCCTTTCCTTCGCCTAGTTCCTTTTTCTAACTGCCATTTTATGTAACTTCTCCCAGGACTAACAACTTGTTTCTGGTAGTTAGGACAGTACATGTACCTGTTATCTCTCTACCAGTTCTGAACAAAAAACCCTACCACACAGCTGTATTTTACAGCTCTAAATATGGCAAGCTTTATTTATGCCAGGCATGAGAGATTTAGTCAGTCTTTACCAAAAAAAAAGATTGTTACTAGCAGAAGTCATTAAAACATGGAATCTTTACGCCCACATATTGCAAACTAATCCCTGTACAAGAACATTTCTTTTAGAGGTCCTGTCCTGCCTTGCTCTGCCTCCCTCTACATACAATGTGTACAAGTCTATGCATCTGCTTTAGAATTTCAGTCTCTGATTTTAATATGTATAAGCATTTCAGAGGTAAAACTTGGACTTAGGAGCTTACCTCTCCTGCTTTCAGTTGATAAAAAAAAAAAATCCTCTTATTCCTGTGCAGACAGACCTGCAAAAATCTGATTAGCCTGTTTATCCAGCATTTGGATCAAAACTTGTATTTCGTGTGGACTGCTCACGCAACATAGTGTTCTTCAAAAGCGTGAAACCAAAACACAGAGGTAATCAGTGTCTTACCTAACAGTGACAAAAACCAGCAGACAGGGAAAAATCCCAGGATTCTCACACCAGCTGCAAAACAAGGTTTAGTGTAATCACCTGAACGTGCTGCCTATTATTTGGTACTGACTTCTGCAGAAATACTCTTTCCAAGAGCCTAAATCCAGACTAGCAGGGAAGCAAAGAAATACAAAAGAAAAACTGAAAAACTGCAACAGTAACTGAGAAAGAGGCCAAAAAACAATATAATAAATTTTTTAGTAAATCATTAGTTTCCCAATGAATTTCACACTATTCATTACTAAACATTAGAGAGTTTAACATCTAAACAAGTAAAGTCTTTACAATGTCTTTTTATTTTTAGAAGACAGGTACTTCTATGCAACTGTTATACAGTCAGAACTTTGAAAGCCTCACAACAAAATGAGTATGAAAGGTGCAGTTTCTAGATTGGGTATGACATTCAAAACAGTACACTATATAAACCCTACCATTAATTCACTCCTCAAACCAGAAATACAAACTTCACCTTAAAGTAATAATGTCTAGATGTTAAACTGCAGTCCCCATTATGAGATACAGAGCACTTCACAACAGAGCCTGATTTTAAAAACAGGCATTAAAAAGAGAGAACAATTTGCCACCTACTAGAGACCAAACAGCTGGTTTAAGTTCTATTTCATTGCCATAGCTATGCAAAATACCATTTTTAGCTACTTTAAATTTTTAAGACAATTTGCTAGTTTTCCCCAAGTCCTGAATATCTGAAGATTATAAGGTAACAAAAATAGACATTAAAGCGTTCTTATTCCTAAAAGTTTGCAAACCATTTTTTCCATTAAGGATATCTGCAGTAATGTCAAATGTGACGAATCCCAGGTCACTTCTTTCTCTAGGTCCCGTGAAATCTTCTACGTTTTTTCTAAGACAAAACACAAGACAACACAAGATTATCCTTTCTCATTATTTGTCTCTTACACGCTACATAAATTATGATTCTCATGATTTCCCTCATCCATTTTCTGTATCTGCTTGACTCTTCATGGAACAAGTTTTTTATGAATTATGAACTTCATAGTTATATTTATTCCAGTTGGGAAATTAGTCAATTAAAACATCATTTCATTAAAACTAAGTTTAGCAATCTCAAATAAAAAAAGTTTACAAGTGAAGAAAACACTTTTGGAGATAGTAGTCAAGAAAAACACCATCAAATCTTCCTAATATAAGCCTTGGTATGAATTTCCAGCCCTTTGCAAAAAGCAGTATCTTTTTAAGTAGTAAACCTTATCAAGCACTTGACTCCACCTCTTAACCACTGTCAGTCTGGTGGAGTAGCAGACCTTAAGCTTGGGGTCTCCAGAACTTCTCAGAAATTCAAAAGAAGCATCTTAGGTGTAACATCTCCCAGTAATACCAGATCCGTGCATCACAGAAGGGACTGGCAGTACACATTTCACCCAAATTAGGCATTAGTATGCTGCTCACCATAACACTCAAAAATACGCTTTTGTGTCAATTTTATGCTTTTGCAATCCAGTGTAGCATAAATATGGGGCTTCTTCTCCTGTGGTTATACCAGTCTGAAAGGTAATGGCAGTCCCTTTATTTGCATTCATCTCTCCTTTCAAGTCCTGCTATTAAGCATCCACTGGTGCCACTTACATTAGGGTGGGTCCAAAGCTCCACAGAATCATCAGCAAATCACAGAATGGCCTGAGTTGGAAGGGACCTTAAAGACCATCAAGGTCCAACCTCCCTGGCATGGATGGGGACATCTTTCATAGACCAAGCTGTGCAGAGCTCCATCCAACGTGACACTAAACACTTCCAGAAATGAGCTGCTTTAGCTCACTAATCTGGGCCAAAACCTACCAACCAAAAAATCATGAGCTGAGTTAGAGAAGGTCAATGAAGTGTCCTATGAGCCAGATTACCCTGTGGAGCTCTGGTAAAGAACCACGTGGCAAAAACAGGAGCAAAGACCTCCACTCTTTGGTGGCTCTAACAGCTGCTCAAATGCTTGTGCAACTACTGCCCTCCACGTCACACATACTTAACTTGATGGCAGTTTCCTGTGATTAAGTTTCCTTTAGGAGAAAAAAAACCCACCCCAAACTAACACCAAAATTGGGAAAAAATGGTCCTCTAGCACAAGCTTGCATCAGTACATTTTATCTGTAGGCAACGCGTTTTGTTGTGGTATTATGTGTCCTGCATCTGGTGCATTTCGCAGAGGAGAAGCCATCCCAACCACTCTGCTGTCATAGAAAAGAAAGGATGCTACGTTATCAATGGAGAAACCCAAAAAAACTACTATTTAAAAGAAAAAGGTACTACGATCGGATAAATGCTCACAGGATAAACCCCATGTTCCTGTAGATCCCTGCCTCCCCAAAACCGCCGGCCGGCGGCAGC
>VZTE01004406.1:641203-742900 GCA_013397775.1 Eulacestoma nigropectus
CCCGGGACAGCACCGTGTTCATCTCCCCGCTGGGCCCGGCCGGGCTGCGGCCGCTGCTCGGGCGGGGCGGGCGCGCGGACGCGGCAGGAAGCGGGCGGTGGCGGGGAACGGGCGCGCGCGCGGCCGCCGGGGGGCGTGGCTTCACTCCAGATGGGCGGGCTCTGGGGGGGCCCCCTCCCCTCCCCCCCCGCCAGGCGATGGGCGGGGCCGGGCCGGGCGCGGCATGGCCGCCGTGCTGGGGTTGCGCCGGCAGTGTGGGCTCACTGCCTGCCTGCCGCCGGCTCTGCTGCCTGGGCACTCCTTACAGGGGAGGTGTCGCTCTGCTGGGTTTTTGCATTTGTGTAGTAAAACGTAAATAAGTTTTAGGCGAAGGGTTGTATTTTCACGTGATGTCTGTATCTCGCTGTCACTGGTACTGTGATTTGCCGTTCCCTGCCTTGTTTCGTATAGGATGTTCCTATTCATTTCCACTTTGTTACATGCATGCTCAGTATGTCAATCTTCTTGCCTAGAAATCTCCTTTAGTAGCTGGGCTTGTTCCTGGAATCCTTTTTCTTTGCCAGATGGCGTGGTGGTTTCGCGCCGTTTGCAGGGTGAGGCAGCCTTTCACCTTAGTACACCAATTCATTTGAAATTTCAATTCGAGTTGGTACCAGCAAAGATCAGTTTATGTAGTGAGGTAGTTCCTAACTCCTCCCGGGGCTCCTGTTTGGTGCCATTCCTGCTTCCCGGACCTGCAACGTGTGAGAATGTGAGAACCAAGGGGTGGGAGCTTTTACAATGGTTTGGGGTCGATTTTTTTGGTGTTTCCCGCCCCTTATATTCCTCCGTATTAATCCTATACCAGGCCGGATTTAACGCAGATTTCTCGGGGCTGCCAACAGGTGTCAGCAGTGCTGCAGTTATATTTAATTTCCTCTTCCCAGCCCGAAGGTTCCAATGCTGCAAATGCTGGGAGTAGGAACAGGAGCTCAGATGCAGGAGTCTAAAAGGGTGGGAGGCCTCTTGGTGATTGAAGGGATAGGGAGAACAAGGTGGGGACTGTCGGGCCGTTCTGAAATACGTATGTTCTGTAATGATGGTGCTGTTTCTTTTCATCCCTCTAGCCAAGAGTCAGGTCTATGAATCAGGGAAGAAAAATCTTTGCAGAAAAAGGTAGGAAATGGAAAAAGAAAAAGATCATAGTGAGGCTTTTTGTTTCCCCCCAGACTGAGTACGTGTAGCACATGTCTGTTTAGCCGGTAGAATGAAGGTACCCATAGAGACATTCCTTTCTTTGGGGACCCTGTTTCCACTGTGCAGCTGGTTTCTGTGTGTCTGTGCATTTGCCACATTGAAGTCAGTCTCAGGTCCGAAGAGGGTAGGCTCTTTTCTGGTTTGCATTTGTAATTCTTGACCTTTCTGATATTTCATAAGAGTTTAGCAGCACAGAGAGTTTCTTGTGTAAAGGTTTTTGTTGGCTTGTTATTATTTTATGCTATTCAAAATATTAATTATTGTGATGATTTATGGCCTGGAACTTGTTGTTGCTGAAACCTTGGATTACTCTTACTGAAAAGTGGGTACTGTTCCCCAAAATATTTGAAGACTTACAAGCATTAAGGAAGCTTTTACTGCAAACTGGGGAACCTAATAATTTCGGAAGTTATAAAATGTCAGCTGCTTTCAAAAAGATATTTTAAATGTGAACACTATTTTTTTCATGTATCTACAAACAAAAGACTTAATTGCCTTTGTTCTTGCTTTTAGTTCATATAGTTGCTATTTAGAGTTTTTCATATTAAACAGCTGTTTAATAAAAAAAATGGCTCTTGGGCAGAACTTACAGGAATAAAGCAGTGAAATTTCCAAAGCAGTAGTTAGGTACCCGCAAAAGACCGAAATCAAAAGCCTTAGCCAAATTAATCTGTTTTTACGGCAATGAATAAATATGGCTATTGCTTGTGGAGGTTTGAATTTATTTTAGTAGAAACCTTAAATAAATGTCACTTAAAAGCACAGTATGCAGGGGAAGACAGATGGTGTAGTTTTATTGAAGGACTGATCTATTACTGTTTCAGAATAAAGAAACCTATAGCTTTTTAGTGACTGAAATCTTGCAAAATCAAAATAGGAAACAAAATTTGAAACAAGGCAGTTGTGAAAGAAGAAGGGGAGATAATTATTCACAACAGCTGTTTGCTCCTAAGTCCTAGATTGTTCTTTGAAGGATATAAAATCCGGTTTTTTGTGAAGAATAGTGGTGTAATATTAATGTCAAAAAGTTGCTGACAGCTAAATAAGGTGTGTTACTGTGAATTGAGCAAATACTGTAATTATGGAAACAAATTTATAGGATCTTGGAGAGGCAGAAGAGTTTGGGAGACCATTTCCAAGATGCAGTGGAATGGTATTCATTACACCCAAGCAGCGTCCTTAAGCCCAGACCAGCAGAGCACAAGGCATGTCAGCGTTCAGGCTGGCTATTACTTCAAGAAATGCCATATTTTTCGTTGCAAACTCATTGAACAAAATGCAGAGATAGGATTGGCAGCAGGTCTGAAATGCAGAGTTTGCCATCCTTCTCCAGTCCTTACCCTAAAATTATCTGACTTTGAAATTGAGTTTTTGTGCACTCTTTGATCTATTAAACATATGGTCTTTTTTATAGTGCCGGCACTTCAACAGGATTGATCCGTGTCAGCAGCTGATGATTAGTAGTCTTCTGAGAGAGAGCAGCTTGCTTTCTTTGGTTGACATGTTTCTACTTGGATGTTCAAGTTACGGAGTGATTCCTTTCATCATCTATAAACAAAATAGCAAGTGTTGACACTGACCATCAACAGAGATTGCTATGAGTTCTTTGTTTTCCCAGTGAAGTCATATTGGTTCTAACACGGTACACACAGATGGAAGCTTTGGGGTGGCTGACAGTTTAGGGTGTATGGTTTGTGAATTTCAAGTGAAAGGGAGGTGTTAACTTCAGCCCAGCACCTTTGGCCTTCTTGGGGCTTAAGTTTCTGACTAATTTTACAGGTGAAAGTTTAGGTGCCTGTGGCATCTTTGGTACCTAGATAGTTAGATGAGGACTGTACAGAAAACCTTTTTTTTTGATATAGGGACAGGTATATACTTCCTGATTTTTTTACCATAAATGTCTAAATACTTTCTTGAATTAATCTTTTATTAATTGTTGAAATGTTAATTCTTTAAGAGACAGTAGGAACACACAGCCTCTTAGGCAGCTCTGGGTAGGAAGATGAAGATTAAAATAAATGTGGCCATGATCAGCTGTCTCTTGCAACAGCCCTCTTTCAGTTAGCACCTCTTCTGGATGGCTTGTTTTTACAGCTGGTGTGGAAAGGCTGTGACTAAGAGAAGCAGCTTTTTGGACTGCATTGGAGGGGTTTGGATTCTAACATTCTCACCTCCATTTTTTAGCTTTGGATCTACACAGTATGCGGAGTAAGAAGATAAGCAAGAAGAAATTTTCACTTGCCTTTGTAGTATTATTGTGAGTCCTTCAGCAAGAAAATCTTAGGGAATTTTTAATTTCTGATTTCAGGATGAAGTTGATATTTTACAACATTGTCTCATTTAGAGGCATAATATATGGCAAAATAAAAGCTGCATCACAGAGAGACACAAATATTCTTGGCTCTGAAGTCAATATATTTTGGAGCCTAGCAGAGATAATTTTTGGCTCCTGTGAGGTTTGCCCATTCCATGGCCTGTGAAGCCATGTTAGGTAAAGTCATTCATACATTACTGATTCAGCTTAACCTTTCTCACTTCATTGTGCTTTGCATTCTGGGCAAGAAGCCTGGGTGCTACTGATCCACCTCACCCGGGTTTTACCTCATTCACTCAGCCAGTTGCAAGTCTTCATCACAAGGTATTTTTATGCCTCTTGTAAAAGCACCAAGCAGACTTGTCATGCCTCAGCTTGAAGAAAAAGATGTTTTACCAGCTCTGTCATGGTGATATCATTTAGCCGATACCAATTTTAGTGGATGGAAAAAACCTTTCTGTTATGAATGCTAGCCATGGGAGTCAGCATATAGTGACATAAGCTTGCAGAATAAACTTTGAACACTCATCCCTACTACTCTCTCTGTAATTTCTCTTTATTAACAACATGCTTAGGCACCAAATTATGCTTTGCACAGAAAGGAGAAAAAATTAAACCTATTTAACTTGGTCAAGAAGAAAACCTGGCAAAGTTTGAAGAAAGAGGGAATAAAAGTAAACAGATGATTTCACTGTTTTTAGTAACAAAAATTATTTTTTGAAGAAAAAAATTAAGTTAAACGGTTAAAGAAAAATTTAAAGACAGCCTATAATGTAGAACAGAATTAACAATTTTAAAAGGAATTCAAATTGATGATGAAAGTTTCACAGCTCAGGTATTGTTTTTATTTAGAGGCATCTATTTAAAAAGAACCTGTGACATTTTTGCAGTTCATTAAGGAAAAGCTTAAACATAAAAAGTGCAAAAATACCAGGTTTAGTTACATGAATTTGGATTATTAAGGTGGTTGCACTGCCTACTAGAGAAATAGCAAAGTTAGTTTGTCAAGCTGGTTGAAATATCAAAAGCATAGCTCCTGGGGTACCACAGTCCTAAGGAAGAGGTTGAGTTAGTTGCCAAAGAGGGAATCTGTTTTCTGTAGCCATGGTTGGAAATGAAAAAAATCGCTTGGACCCAAGAAAGGACCTATACAAAGGGAAAGAGGTGCAAAATGAAGAGACTCTTCCCAGGTTTCACTGATACAGCTGTATAAGTATGTAAGGCCATCAAAAATTATGCCTAAGTATCCTTACGAAGAGGCAGCGAGTGTGTGCATTTTGGCATTACTCTCCCCTCATAGTTTGCTGTGACTTTTTCCAGGAGGTCATTTGCCCTGTCGCAGAATGGGTTGTAGGGAGTGGGTGTGAGTGGTTTTTTCAGTGTAAAGTCCAACAGGTTAGTTTTAACTTATCAACAGTTTAAACTGCCAGATTTTGAACTGAGGAGTGTACCAATACATATTTCTTCCTGTTGATTTCCGGGAAGGGAGAGAGAGGGGCAGGAACCTTTAGCTGAGGAATGGAATGGGCAGCTGGAGGTGGTACCTTTTAAAACTTCTGGGGGGCAAGGTTTGCTAGAGTTTGTCTGTCAGCAGGCTGTGTGTGCCTGCTGTCTGACACGTTTCTGGGTTTAGTAATGTCTCTAAGTGCACACATGACTTGGTTTGGAATCTTCTGTAATGCTCTTAATAGTTGAGTTATGTTAGTTATCCAAAGAGGACTGCAACAAATACTGTAAATAAACTTACTATGTTTCTAGCAGAACTCAGATTGAATTTACTTGTAAGCATGTTGGTCATACCTGCTTCCCTGCTGGGTAGAACTTTGCTGTCAGTGGTTAGATGGACTGGTTAAACAGATCAAGCGTGCTTATGGGATAATGTGGCTGACGGCAGGATTGTTGGTATTGGACTTGTAGCTGAAGGAGCATCTATCCCCATTACAGGAAGCAGCTATCCAGTGGTGGATAGCAAAGGGATATAGATTTAAGATTACTATGTTATTTTTTCAAGAACTGAGAAAGTTAGAAAACTAGAATTTCATAATCACTTAAATATCTGAGTTACTTTTTATGCTTTTAAATACATGTCATATGGGGAATGTTTGTTATGTGTAGAGATACTGATTGATATTTAATCCTTGACCAGTAATTCCATTCTCTGGAAATCCAGACATACAAGTCCATATACTAGAATTATTTTCTAAGATACGAGTACTATTTTCAACTACTAGGAAAGGCAAAACACCTCAGTTAAACCATTTTGAACTCATTAAGACTTAGCAGTAGAATAAGCAATCTTTTCATGATGTTAGAAATGGAAGGTTGCATCATTCATGTTCCAGAATAACTTGATTTGTATAGAGCCTAAACTGTGTCAGACCAATGATTTTAATACACTGGAGGAAAAAAGTACCACCCAAAGGCGTAAATTTGAACTTTCTAGAGCAGTTTGAGACAAAATACAGAGAGAAGGTTTATATGTAACAAAACTTTTTTGTGCATTAAAGCTCCTTTGAAGAAACTGTTGTGTTTCGTTATTAGAGAAGACAAATGGTGTCTAAATATGTAACTGTTTAGTAGAATGGGTATCAAAAGCCAGAGCACAACTAAGAGGAGAAGTGTTTTAAGACACTCTCATATTTCCCTGTTGTGCCACTAAAGATGTCATCGCATTGCATTTTGAGATAGACTTTTTGGTTAAAATCTTTGGTTGGGTTATCTGGATATTAGCAGGAATTATGAGAACTGCAGAAATCTGAATTAAACATAACTTTGGTTATGAGTTATAATGTCATGCTGCATGATTCGTGTAGATCCTGGGTAGACAGGGTGTTCAGGAAGAAAAGCTGTTAAAAAGGAGATGTGGGCCTTTCATTTGTTTGGTTTACAGTGGTGTAGCTGTTTCAACTGGCAACACAACTCTCAGGTTTTTGTGCTGGTAATACGGCTTTGTCATGACGCTCAAGTAATTCTCTAGAGTTCTTAAGGATAGTAGTGGGGTGCAGTGAAAAAGCAGTTCAGATCTGAACCAAGTTTCGTCTTTTCTGGATGAAAAAGTTTGTGTTCTCTCATTTTTTGTCTTTTCATTCCTCCAAAACAGTAGCACAAAGTCTGTACTTCAGCCACCTCTTCTCTTCATATTTTACAAAGAGTAGTATTTGTGTTGTGCTAATGGGCTTGAGTTCCTGTTAGGAAAAGGACACAGCAGCTGCTTGATATTTTCCACTCACTCTCACTTCTGAATTTCTTGTAGCTCTCAGGCAAATGTGACTTGTTTGGGTTTATTTTCTGTGCCTAAGCATAAATGCACAATATACTTAACTTAGGAGTGATATTAATGAAAAGAACATTTAGTAATACTTTCTGAAGATTGTTTTATTGTATGAATGCCTTTTTTTGTCTTCAATTCGATGTTAAGGTAACATTTTGCATAGTGAGGAAATAAATTTTAAAATAGTTCCTCTGAGTCTAGATTTCTTCATTTCAAATGCTTTGAATATAAAATAGTAGAAAAAATTGCTGAACATAGCTCAATGAATAACATTCAGTACCTTTAGGTAAGTCAGGTAAAATTTTGAGGATTAGCATCTCATACACTCATTAAAATGTCAAGTCAGCTGGTCACTAAGCAGGTAATTTTTCATGCTGAGTTAGACATTTTAGTTTTTAGTAGCTCATGCTTCTCATCTTTTGAGTCCTTCATGANAATTGCTGAACATAGCTCAATGAATAACATTCAGTAGCTTTAGGTAAGTCAGGTAAAATTTTGAGGATTAGCATCTCATACACTCATTAAAATGTCAAGTCAGCTGGTCACTAAGCAGGTAATTTTTCATGCTGAGTTAGACTTTTTAGTAGCTCATGCATCTCATCTTTTGAGTCCTTCATGAAGCATTGTATGCTTACAGAAACTCAGTACTGGAACTCAATTTCTAACTGGTTTTATTTTAAACGCTTTCTGTTTCAAGGACATTGCTTTAGAAATTTCTCCTGGTTAGTTGTCCATAATGTTTAAAATAATAAATTCTTCAAAGCACCTAAGAGTTCCTGTTCCTCTGCCTGGTATCTTATAATCTTCTATTATACTTGTTACTAGACGGAAGTTTCAGAACCAAGATGACTATCAACTTCTTGTGTATATTTGGCCAGCTCTTATATGTGGAGAAAGACATGCAGGTGAAATAATTCCTTGTACTGTATTGCATATCTCATCTTTAAAAAAAGCATTTTCACTTTCAGACATTTATATGCATCTCCAAAATACTGAAGAAAACTATTAAGACTAATGATAATGGAATTTGTGCCGTGAATATAATTACTCTTTTACATCTTCTATCATCTGGTTTAGATATATTACTTTAAAAAATTTAAATTGAAGGAAGTATGTTTTCCAAAAGTGGCAACACAGCATGTGCTATAAAGAAATCAGATTTCTAAGGGTTTTATAGTCTTTGGTGTTAAAAAAAATGCCTTCGAAGACTAAATATTTTATCAGTTGTGTTAATTTTCTTGTGTATCTTGCCTTACTGAAAATTAAACATACCAGTCTTCTAAAGCACAGATGAAAAATTGCCAGAATAAAATAGTTTATGAATGTGATTTTGTAATTGATCATAGATAATAGAGCATAGTTGTTTTTTGTCCTAAAAGTTACTTTGTTAGGTTGAGGGTAAATTGTACACTAGATTTTGGACAGTTTGAATTAGCAGAAACAGGTGCCACTGCTAAATACTTTCTTTCTGCACTTGGCTGCTACACAGCAAAGCATTAAAGGCCAGGCTGCTTTGTCTGAGCTCTGGAGTTTGAAATGAACTGCTTTATAGTCATTATAAACAGTGCTATTGCTATCTTGATTATACAGGTTATGTTCTTTAGAAATGATAACTGACCAAGCCACATTAAAAGGGAACTCTAAGACCATAAATTCCAGCATCTGAAGTTTCTTAAGTGGTTTTAAAACTAAAATAGTTAATTTTCAGAAATGGGGAAGCATATCAGAGGAATCATTACATTGTTTTTGTTTTATTTGCTGGGAATGTGCTAGTATGTCAAGGTAGGGGTCTCCTTGTCTGTCACAGTATTTCTATCTTCTTAAACAAAATAAAAATCCAAATATTGTTAATCTGCAATGTAGCTTGTTGCCATTTTCTTGTGTGCTATGGTAAAACCTTAAATGCTAAAATAATTTTACCGCCTATCTGTTTTGTTGACATTAAGTGAATGAACAGTCAAGATTTAATTTTATTTAGGCTTGTAATCTGAATTTTGTATTAAAATAAAAATTATTAGATACCTAATTCGTTTCAGTATTCTTTTCACCAGGATATCTGAGTGATTTTTTAACAGCAAGGAATTTATCGTCAGAATACTTCCCATTTTACTAATGAGGAAATGAGGCCAAGAAATTTCATTCCCAAAAGTCAAAACTACATGGGAAATGCCAAATCCAGATGAAGCCATTGCTCTTTTCAAGTGTTTTGATATCTTTAAAATGTTGTACATTTGTTACATCTGGTGCATTTCCATTTGGAAGCTCTCATTATTCTGCAGTGCTGCAAGATCTGACTCCAGTTACTTCACATTGCCATGCAATAAAAAATTTGGGACACTTACATCCTGCTTTTTTACACTCCTTCATGGCATTGCATTGACTGTCAGATCCTTTATTTATTTACCTATGCTTCTATTTTCTGATTTCCATTACAACAGCTGTAGCTTTCTGCTTCTGGTTTTCCTAGTCTGCATGGGCTTCCTCTCAGCTACTCTGTGTCTCAGCATTCACGTTGTTGGTTGTCCCAAAATGCTGTGTGAGGTGTTACCTTTGAAGCAGTTGCTCAGTTTTCATGACTGGGTGCCTCGTAGCATCGCTTTGCCAACAAGCTGTAATGGTAATTTCTGTAGCACTTTAGTAGACTTAGATTAGGATAGACTTGGTTCTGTGTGGCTGGGAGAGTTTCCAGCTAAGCTGACACATAAGAGCTATAGAGCTCTAAAAAAAGAGGAAATATTATGAGAGTAATTTTGCCAGCTTCTGATGAGTATGTGTGAACTAGAATCCTCAAAACTCATGATTTCATGTAGTTTTTCACCTTTATGTAGTTTATTACTGATGAGGGAAATTTTTGAAAGGACAGAAGGCAAGTTTTGGTGCAGGAATAACCTTCCTTATCAATTTTCATGTTGTTCCTAAAAGCAGTTTTACAAATCTGTGAGGTTATTTGAAACATCACTTAAAAATACTAAATGCATACACAGCCTTATTATTGTAGTTTTAAATTTACTTTTTTTGAACCTTAACAGAAAACTTCATCTTTAAGAAAACTATCTAACAATTGAGAAATTTATTTTGTGATTTATCTACTGCAGTTATAAGAAGCAGGAAACAGTATTGTAAGGGGAAGGTGAATTCTACACTGCTAACTCCAGCTGTTATTTATGGTATTTGCTGTTTGGAGTTTTGCCTCTACAAAGAAAGACTGTTTTGTTAATCAACAAAATGTGGGAGAAGTCTAGATGAGAAAGCAGGTACTAGATGACACAATATGAAATCAGGGAAAAAAGGTCAGGTAAAACACTGTAAGGAAGAAAAAGCTTTCCATAACGTAATGATGATTTTTCCTTGTTCTGCATGGTAAATTTGTAAAACAGGTCCGTTGGATGGCTGGGGAATTCTGTGGACTGATCAAGTTAAGCTTAATAATACTAGTACAAATATGGAAGGAGTAAGAAATTCCAATATTGGGTGTGTTACTGAGGAAAATGCCATTTCTATTAATGATTGAAACAGAAATTGGCAGTGGTAGCTCAGAACATAATGCCTTTTATACTTGTGGAAAACATGACACCTCAATTCAGTGTCAGATAACAATGTGCCAAATATAAAAAGGGATTTTCATTTGGCATTTTAAGTACTCATTCCCGCTTCTAATTATGGTATGAGGAAAGCAGTTCCTATTCTGGCTGGATGAGAAAATGTCTATAAATGAAATTTAGTAAAAAATTGCATTTTTTTTTTACCAACTAATATAGTTTACAGTGTAAACTGCTTTTTAACTGCCTTTTCTAGTTATGGTTAACTTTAAGTGGATTAAATTTTTTTCCAAAGAAAAATACCTAATGCCTGTTTCTCTCAAGATAAGCACAATTCACTTCCTGTCCATTAAAAATCTTGATATTTATTTCCAAGAACATTTTCTTTTATCATTGTCTTTTCTTTGTTTGTATAGGTTTATTTGAATGTAGTTTCCAGAAAACATTTTACTTTCTTATTCTAATAAATTGCTCCTAGAGTCAGAGGATAAGAGGTGCCTTATTGTTTCCACTTTCCTTTCAGAAATAGGATTTTTTTATTAAGTACCTAATATCTGCTATCCTGTTCACTGAAGTCAGGGTGATCTGTGGATGCAGTGACATTTCGAGCATACCCTTTTTTGCTGATGGACAGTTGCCAACATTCTAAAATGTTTTTTTCTGATCACCAAATGAGAATCCAAGGTAGAATAGAAAGGTTTAGGATTTCTTTGGGTAGAGTATTTTAAGTTACAATTCAAGACACTGGTTTTTAATTTAAAAGGAAATATAAAAGTTTAGAGCAGGACCCTTTCTTGTGCTACCATGATTCTGTATTTTAGGATTATAGTTCACTTAGGAATCTGGTTCTGTTGTGCAGCTCCTCAGTTTGTATGATGTTGCAACTCAGCAATTTACGGAGCAATTACTCACACTAATGGAACAACTTATGAGTGACTGCTGATGACTGTGAGTAATAACTTTATGGTATAAAAGCAAATTAATTCTTAAAAAATCTGAGGAATTTGGATTCTCCTCTCTAAAACTGGCCAACAAATAAAGCCTGTCATGTCATAGGTTTACAATAATATGATGCAGCACAATGAGATGCATATCATAACTATTAGAAATTTTCCATGTTGTATATTTACCATTGCACTTTAATTAATGTATTTATAAATGCTCCAAGGTCTTATGCATAAAAATATTTAGATGTTTGATTCTTATCACCTGCTCTGATACTGGTTTTTGTATAATACTAAAGTCTTTGTATACTAAATATTTTTATTCAGCCTGAGCATAATAATAAGAGACTGTCAAAGAGGGTATATATTAAATCTCTGTTTATATATTAATGTGTACTTCAATTATTTAGTGATATAGTTCTAGTTTTTTAAGGAAAGAATATTAGTCTGACATAAAATAAAATATCAGAAAAGAGCAATTTTACTTAAGCAGCAGGAGAACATATTTTAGCAAAACCAGATTTTCTGAGTTGCCTGGTTTAGTACATGAATTGCAGGGTTTTATAATAATACGTTTGAATATGTATTTTAAACATGTAAATAAATGAATTAGAAATGCAGAATTTGGAATGCAACAGACCTTTTAAGTGGAACGAGTACAATCCAGGATCTTGGAACCTGCTGTCCCACATGAATATCACCGGGCTAGCAAGACTGGTAGTGAACTCAATACTATGTACAGTATAAATAATCGTCATATTTTGAGCAGCAGGCATCATGACCAGCTGATATTTTCTTTCCTCAGGACCAGTTGTTCCCAAGAGTGCATGGCTGGAGCCATATGATCTTATCAACACGTTTGAGAGCCTGACCCAAACACTGACAGAGATTTTGCTGCAGCAATGACTGTCATAGAAGAAAGTCGCCCTTTTGCACAGCAGTTATCCAATGTCTACTTTACTATACTTTCACTTTTTTGTTTTAAACTTTTTGTGAAGATCAGCCTTGCTATACTTAGTCATTTCTACATTGTGAAAGGAAACCGTAAGGAAGCAGCAAGGATAGCTGCTGAATTTTATGGAGTTCCTCAAGGACAAGGTATATTTGTACAGGCTATGTTATCACTACTGTTTGGGGATTTTGTTGTTCAGGTAATTACTTATCTGCTAGCTTCATTTACATTCAGTTTTTCAAATGATACGTGTGAATGGGGTTTTTTTCTGTAGTTGTTGCTGTGTTTTGTATAACAAAAAATATCTGTAGGAGTGTTGTTCAATTATGTGATTCTTTTGGTTTTTGGGTTTTTTGGGGGTTTTTAAAAATTATTTTTTAATTTTTAGATTAATATTAAGTTCAGAATAAAACTGGAGTATCATAGCTAGTGTTCTGTTAGGAGAGAGGCCTATATTTGAGATGGCTGTATATAAATAAGATTGCTGAGTACTTCCCAATCTGGGACTATTTTCCTGATTGCTCCTAATGTTGCCCAGCTTACCATGCATAGTTGAAATTTTACATGTGTGGCATATGAAATATCAGAATATTATTTTTCACCACTCTGGTGAAACTAGTCCAAATATTTCTGAAAATTATTTCTTGATTAAGATAAAATTTTCTTATAGTAATTTATTTGAGAAGATACAGTCCTCATGTACTTTGAATAAGTTGTCTCTTGGCACATACCAGGAACCTTAGTAACCCTTTGTCAGGGCCAGCTTTTGAGCATCTGAGTGGAAACCCTTCAAATTTTACTGGGTTGAAAGCTCTTGTGAAAATTCCTTTTTCTGTTCATGCAAGCGGAACTTTAGCAGAACTGTTGCCCCAAGCTCGTCTGTAGTGAGGTACCATTTTCATTCAATTCTTCCTTTTGCATTACAGAACATTCTTTCTTGTAAATTGTGGTATGCTGGTACATGACTGGGCCATGATTTTGCTCAGCTTGAGATCCCTGGTACCTCACTTGCCTTTATTGTTGTTCCTTGTACTCTGGGATGGCATCAAATTGAGTTAGGCAGCGGAACAGGAAGACTTGTCTTGCCTCTTAGTGCCTTTACTACTCATCCTTAAGTTCCATGAATGTGAAGAAATAGCCCAAGTTAAGCATAAAGGGAGAAACTATAGAAATGAGCCAGAAACTATTTCAAACTCGAAAGATTTTTCAATTTTCAGTGCTGGGACTAAAGCTAGACATTTTGTGTGAGGGTGTTAAAATTTGCAAACCAGAAAGAGAGGCTTAAATCCTGAAGCAGGAATTAGCTTACTTTGCAGAAGTTTTACTTGAGATGGATTTGTATCGTGTTTTCTGCACGAGCTCTGAAACCCAGGGTTTTTACGTCTGAGCCTGTTAATGACAGCATTTGAACTACTATGCGTGCGTGTGTTTGTGTGTGAGTGTATGTGCAGCTATACATGTGTGGGAGGGTGTGTGTATGTACGTATACATTCACTACAATAGGATAGGAAGAGCACAGGCAGGAGTACTTGCAGAGAATGGGGAAGGCCTTACTTGAAAACTAGATTTTTTTGCCAGAAACTGCTGGCTAGCTCTAAGGCAGCTCATTATGGGAAGACTGACACACGAGCTGGGCAAAGAAGGAAAGAGACTTGGGAAGAACTGGAGGGAAATGAATAATATGCCTCAGGTTGTAGAGTAAAATAGTGTCTACAGTGATTCCTGTTGCTGAACCCAGGAATCTGTAATTCAGTTATTTGTCAAAAGTATCAGCTATTATATCTAAATAAATGTATTATTAAGCATTCTGGTAGCTGGCCCATGCAAAAGATTAAAATCTATCACTCTTGCCGGTTACTGTTTTGGTCAGGTAGCAGAGGTTTTTATTGATTTAAAGGATGAAACATATGGTAGAGTTTCTAGTTTTCTGCTTGATTTATTAAAGGAAAATAGTTAATGCAAATATTTTGTGCTTAAATTTTACTTTTTGCAGATGAACATCAGTGTGTCTTAATTTTTCCCTGTCCACCTTGCAGTGTTTTGTTCTAGATTTGTAACAGTTTTAAGCACATGTTCAGATAGTGTTACATAATCTGCTGTTCGTCCATTTGTTGTGATTAACAGCAGCAATCCTTGCTCTTTGGGATGCAAATAATTCTCCTCAAAATTATTATTTTATCTTTTCTATACTTTAGTTCTATGTCTGTAGAAGGAGGCGTGCTAGTGTCTGAACTCACACTGTGTTGTGGGATTTGGTTTGTTGGTTGGTGTTGGTGAAATACAGGGATGCCTCCATAGCGTTTATATAATACCATGTAACAAAATATCCTGTTAAAAGTAACATCTAAAAGATGTACAGTAAGTAACATGAAGCCTGAAACAGCTTGAAACATTACATTATAAAATTAAATACTGAGTATCCTTCTGATTAGTGATCCTTTTCTTATTCTCAAGTAGCAGAAAAACCTTGGCAGAAAAAAAACCAACAGAAAGAACCACCAATATAGACAATTAGCCCAACATCTATCTAGCCAATAGCCCAAATTCTATCTAGCTAATATAGCTAATTGAAGTTTATAGTGTTTCAATAAGTAATTCAAATTAGAGGAAATATTTCTTTTCATTTTCTAGTTTTAACCTGATTACATACTCTCAAAATTCTGTTAGCACTGCTATTTTAGGTTTGCTTTTAATAACAAAAAATTACTTATTGCTATTATAATGGCTTGGCTAGGACAGAGTGCTATAATTTTGAAGAAAAAAGAACCTTTGGAAATAATGTGCTACCAGGCACAGGGATTATTTCATACTTGCTAAATTGACCCCTTGGGTTAAAATAAGCCTTTCTTTTATGAAGTCTGTGTAATTGAGTGTGTTCCAGGTACTGAGCAATAGGTTTTGGTGGAACTCCTTTTGTCAAACTGAAGGTATAGAGGTCAGTTCAGGAACTGAGGCCCAGGGATCATACATTTCAATGCTGACTTGTTTTGTCACTTGTTCTTTTTATTAAATATAAGGAGACAGCTTTACCTGTGTCATCTGCCTTGTGTGGTCTTGTTGCTGCATCTTAGTAGTGAAATAGGTCATACTTTGTTCCTTAATATTTCAGGAATATTTTCTCTTCAGTTTCAATAGTCAGCAATCTACACTGCATCTATCCTTTGGATCTCAAGTGTATGTGAGCAGCTGGATAGTGTCACAATAATTAATTACAAATTATCATACTGTTTATGTGGCATTGAAATATAGGAACTAGACCAGTGTTCAGCATCAGCTAAGACCAAAAAAGTGCATATAAAAGCTCTACTAATTATAAATTACATTAATTTTTTTATGGAAATTATGTCTGAGTAAAATTTTTCTTGTGTATAGGTGAAAGGTACCTTCAGAGGTAAATTGAATGCTCTAGGATCAAATATACACGAGTTGTCTGGCAAATGTTTCGCTAACTTGTTTTTTAAATGCTTAGTAATAGTGATTTCTGCAGCATCCTTATGCAACCAATTGCAGTTTTTACTGTTCTTATCACTAGACTGCTTCCCACTTCCCCCAAGACTGACCTAAATCTTTATTTCTGCAAACTAAATACATGAAATATGGTTGTTTCTCTCCATGTATGAGAACTAATCAATTCAAAGGCTATTATTATGCATTTTCCTGCTTCTACTGTTTTTTTTTTCTTTTCTAGAATAAAGTAAAAAGGATTTAACTCAGTCGATCCTCCTAAATCGTAATTTTCTAGCACCTGGAATTACTGCAGTTGCTCTCCTTTGGACTTGTGCCAGTTCATATATAGTTTACAGACATCTTTACTGATGTCTAATTTCCCATGTTAAACAGAATGCTTCAGTTGAGACTTTATTAGTGTAACCAGGGGAACTGTTAGTTGTATACAAGTGGAACACTTACGTCATGTGCCATGTATATGGTACCCTATGTAATACCTCCTGGAATGATGCTGCCCCCTCAGAAGTGAAGTATTATAGAGACAGTCTGTAGCCTGTAAACCACATGTTCAAACAAAGTCACTGTACTGTGCATTTGCTTTTTCTTCTCTAAGTATAGTACTTTGTACTGGCCTTCAGCTAACTTCATGCTGTCTCGCTATCAGACAATTTCTCCATTTTACTTGCCTATTTTGAATTGTTTCCCTCTGAGCAGTTGCAGCATCTACAGATTAGTGTCATCTACTACTTGCGTAGAAATAAATACATTATTCTATTGTTCATAATATTAAAGCCTGAATAGCAACAAGTGCAGGACAGAATTCTGCAGTCTTTTACATTTGCTTAAAGTGAATTGAAGACCTGTGTCCTGATAAGCTATTAGAGTTGAATTCTTTCTTTTTTTTTAAATGAAGTCAGTGGTATTACTATCATAAAAAAATTAAATGAAAAAGGAGTCCATTCTATTATAAAGATCCCATTTGCTGGGTTATTTTTAACTTTGGTGCTAATTTTGTAAACCCTTACTCATATACACTTGCCCCATTGATTTGAAAGGGACTGATTAGTTGTTTGGCACCAAGTGCTTTGTAATCAGGGACTAGAGCTGTGTTGGAAATAGGTTGTTGTGCCTAGTGTTTCTTTATTTGTTGTGTTGGAGTGAACATTTGCATTTTCATTGCATTTGAAATTTTGCAAAAGTCAACATTTTATTAATTTCTTTCTTAATGGATAAAGTCATAGCAAATATGTGTTTGTTCCATTTTGAAATTCTGTGTCCTATAAACTGATATACAAGAATAAACTAACTTGAAAATTAACTTTGAGTATATTTAGCTCCTTAGCAGACTATGTGTAACGACAGTGATCTGCACAGTAGCATTTCTTCTCTCATGGTATTTCCAGATCTGTGAAGAGTTAATAACTCAGCCTTTTGTACAGCTGTTGTTGGATAAACACTGGAGGGTCAAAAGCAACTTTTAGACTCTTCCTACTATACCAACTAACTGGTCATATCTTGAAAGTGCTCTGTGTATATGAGCACTGGGTTGGATGGAGCTTCCGGTGAGTTTTATAGTTCAGTTGCTTTAGGATGAGGTAGTACTGCTGTGGTATGAGGTGAGTTCAAAGTTTATGTATCAAATCTAAATATTTAATACATTATCAGATGTTTTGGGTCTGTAAGATATAAACTCTGCCAACAAACACTGGTGAGATCTTGGTTTGTATGGAAGAGTCTATACTTTGGTACTACAAATAACTTTATAGAAGGAAGCATAGTTCCCACTCATAAACCTTTTTATAAGGCAAAAGGTGTCTATTTTATCAAAAGTAAACCTGATACTCAGTGATTGTCAAAATGTATTTAGCTACAAGCAGAAAGTGATAGAGAGGAACCTTCTTATGAAAAAAATTAATCTGCAGAGGTTAAATTAGCATAAACAACAAAGAGCTAGTCATGTACATATACAGATACCTGGGGTCTGATAGGCAAGCTAAGTAGTTCTGAGAATGTGAAATTATTTGTCTTAAATATCCTATCTTTTAATGATGTCAATTCTCTTCACAAAAATTTGCATAAAATTTCACTTTATGCATAACTGTATAAGTGAAAGTTACTTGAAAGCAGAAATTGTGTTTATACTACACGTCTTAAAATACATACTTGTTTTGCAGAACAAGAGAGGTGAATGTGCCCTGGTTTCTTTTAAGCTTAAAGAAGTGTACTCTTGAATGACAATAGCAAATTCAAAGCTACCCATCTTTGCTGTATCTGCCTTTGTCAGGCATGGTAGGAAAGCTCAGTACCCTAGCTGTTCCTAGTTAGCCTAAATTAAGCCATCGACAGGATTGTGGTAGTTCAGAACTGGAGTCTCTATCATCTTCCAGAGACTGGTAAATACTATGAGGTTTTCTGTTTCCTTTTCTTCTTGTACACTGAGCACTACTTGGGTAGTCCCAAGAAACCAGTCCTTAAAATACAGCTCATAAATAGGCAATAATGCTGTGTTTCACTGTCAGAGATCCGCTGTTTGGAAGGCTTGATCGTATTTTGAACTGTAGTGAATGATTAGAGCAAAGTTTTCATATTTATTTTATCCTAACAAGTTGCAATTGATAATGCCACTCAGCAACAGTTGTTAGGTAGGGAAGATAGGCATGAGGCATTTTCTCAACTTGCATTCCACAGAGATCACAGTTCTATTAATAAAAGCCATAAAAGACCTCTCCTAGCTTCCTGGATACAATAGAGATTCATTTAGCAATGATAGGAATACTGTATAGCATACCTATTCACCATACCACTTGGTGTAAGGCGCCACATTTAGCATTTGCTTTTCATTTGCAGCATGTAAGCCAATGGTGTAAAAATGCTCAAGATAGTGTGAATATTCGTTTTTGAAAGTTTAGAAGGAGGGACTTTTTTGATGGAGCTCATCACTTTCTCTTGTATGCCAAATAACTTCACCTAGTATGAAAGATGACTGCCAAAGAAGAGTCATACTTCACAATAAAGCCAATAAGAGACTTGCTTTGAAGGAAAAAAATGGCACCACATATCAGACAAATAGCAGAACCATTCTTTTTTGAAGGACGTATTCCTCCTTAAGGAGATTTTGCTCAGAGTTGTATGATGCAACTAAAACAGCATGGCCAGAGCTCTGACTTATTTGCAGCAACAAAAAACAAGAACACCTGTTGGCAAGCATGTTACTTTTAATTCAAATTTTACATTCTTTACATCCCTCATCTTAAAGAAAATTTCTGACACTACAGAAACTTCTAGTGAATATTTATGCTGGAGCCTGTTTGCGTGCTTGCCTCCCTGAAAGAAACTGATACAGCCTGCATGTGGATTTGTTTGTGGGGTTTTTTTACTCTTCTGTATTTGTCAGGACCTCCTTGAGGCCTACCAGCTGCATTTTTTGGTTGAAGCACACACTCCTTGAAATGGTGTGCCTCCTTGAAATGTATTTCTTTCTGAAGATGGACCTTGTCACCATCCTAGGTCCCGTTCACTTGCTTGGAGTGTACACTCTAAACTCACATGGAAATACCCTTCATCAATTGATTTCTGTATTTTTCTGTGTGAAATGAATAATAAGCTTATGAAATAATATAAGTCCAAAATTAATATTATGAACTCTGATGTAGCTTAAAACTCGGAGTTTTAAAGATGCATAGCAATAAGACTGAAAGGCAATCCTGGAGCAATCTGTCTGCAAGAATTTAAAGAGAACTGGTGTTAAAGAAAATATGTTGAAAACTGCAGTATTGGCTTGGGGCAAGCTTAACTGCAACATCTGCACTGGTCTTTCTTGCACTGGTGGGGCATAAGGCAACAGGGGAGGACCAAAATAGCATAGCTCCCTGAAGGTGATGTTCCTTCCTTCAGCCACAGGATTGTTATGGCCAGGGTTTTGCTATTCACATTCCACTCTTGTAGGGGATGTTCTTAAACATTCGCAATGCAGGCAAACAGCGAGTGAACTGCTGCCAGTTAGATGATGATGGCTTGGGGGGAATTGCGTTGCATGCCTAAGTACTGAGCTCTGCTCGTGACTGCAGCCATGCTGGCTGGTTGGCCATAAATCCTTTGTGGCATGCTGCATCTGTTGCACTAGTGGACGTTACTCTCTGCCATGTCTGGAGTCTTTCTGGCAATAGATACCATCTCTTTATGGCTGTTCTTTCACTGTAATTGGCTGAAGATTCTCTCTGAGGTGCCCTTTACCACTCCTATGCTGACTACTGGTTTCATGCCTGTGTCTGTCTTTCTGTCAATATCTGACGCTCAGGCCTGCTTGGTAACTGATTTGCTTAGGTTCAGCCACATGACTTCTGTGATTTAGTTTAGTTTACATATTAGCAAATATTCTATGTTACTGCTGCCTGTCTGCATGAAGAGTCTGGCAGTTACACATTGCAAATCCACAAGCCAAGAAACGTAATAAATGTATCATTGTTCTGTATTTGACTTCTGGGAGACCTGAGACAAAGCCTTTGTCATATCAGAAGTTTAAATATTTTTTTAACCTTCAGTTATGATTCCCAGCATTCAAGGATACAAGGTGTAACAACTACAGAAATCTCAGGGGAAGAGGTAGAAAAATTACTTGCCATCCAGCCATGCTGTTTCTAACATCATCATCATCATCATCGTCATCATCAAATACTACTACTACTACTAATAATAATTTGGATTTCCAGCTAAGAAACAGTGATAAGATTGTATTAAGAGTATGTAATAGACTTTATTAGTGCTTATAATGGTGTAAAGAAATGTCATTTTATGCTTAAGTAGTTAGTGACCATTGAAGTATTATCTACATATCTGCTGATATTTGTCAAGAGGACTGGTTGGTGACACCTGGATAATGCCTAAGCTTCTGGTTGCCTGCTAATGACTTATATCACCACCATACTTGCCATGAAGTATGGCTTGATACAAGAATCTGTTTAAGAAACAAATAAAAAGTTGTTCCAGGCCTTTCTCTGTTCTGCTCTTAGAGCTTTATCCATGTACTTTTATGGTGCATTTAAGTTCCTTGGCCTTGAGCTGGCACTGCAGGATGTAACTGTGGCACCACTGTGGCCTTGTAGGACGCTGTTTTTGTCAGTAACCACAGTTCCGCAATTCTTTCTAAAATTTGCTTCATCTTGGCATCTCCTACAGGAAGGAATGTTCAAGATCTCTTCTGGTTCATTTCTGGCTACGTCAAATGACAGGCTACTCCTGGGGTACTGGCACTGAACCACAGGGAGCCTGTCTGTCATTTCAGCGTCATGGTTGCAGGGTGTGGATCACATGAGCAGGAAGAGTCAGTTTCTAGTCCTGTTCCAGAATTTAGTGTGGCGGGTTCCATGCAGTCACTGTGACCCCGTAATAATCCTGGTCATAAAAACAGAGTAACCTGAAAGTACAGAACAGTTTGGGAAGCAAGGTGAGTCATCAGTTCACTGGTTTGAGAGGGTTGCACACAAAATACTGGTCTATGACATTTGAAAATGGTGCAATTTTGTCCAATTTTTCGTAAGATAAATGATTGTTATAGGAGTTTGGACTGTATTACATTGGACTGCATCATGTGTTGAAAGGTCACGGGGTTTTGGGTATTGTTGCTTTTATTAACACATTTTTTGTGTGTTAACACAGTTGCATCTCTGTTGCCTTAAAAACAGTCTTGAAAATAGAATGAGTTCCCTGCTGAAAGGGAGGAACAAAAATGTACTTCTATTTTCATTCCCACCTGTTAAGAACTGCTGCCCCTTTAAACTCAGATCTATGTGCTGACATGGAAGTGTTGAAACTGTACTGACATTTCTTTTTTACAAAAATCTGGAATAAAAAGATTTTGAAAGTTTCCTTTAACACTTCTTTCTCTGGGTTATAAATTTGAACAGAACTAATTATTAATGAAATGTAACATAGTGCTTTATTTAAAGCTTATATGCTAAATTAGGTCAGAATTCCAAACTCGTCAGTAAAGTCCTCTTGTTTCCTTACTCTCAGACTGTAGTGTCTGCCCATTCCCCTGGCTGCTTTTTTGCAGGTAACTGTATTGCTTCGGTGAGTAACTGTAATCTAACTGCTGTCCCTAATTGCTTGTTTGCCACGTCAGGAAAAATAATGGTCGGCTGTATTTTTTACGTGCTTGGACACCTACTAAGACTTCTGTTATAGGTTTTCAGGCAGATTTTGAAAAGTGTTTGTCTTCTATTGAGAAATATCTGAAGAGCAGAATCTCAGGACTAAGCCTAAGTAGTTTTGTACTTTTGAGTGTTAGTAGTTTTATTACCTAATGAAGTTGAAGGATACTGATTTTTATTTTGTAGCTAATGTAGTCCAGGGAATAGATGGTTGATGTGAGAAAGATCACACAGCAATTCCATGTCAGAGGTGGAAGTGAAATAGCGCGGTCTTCAGCCTTACTCTATGGTTTTAACCATGTTCATTCCTTCATCTCAAGTATATTTTTAACATCATTCATAATTTCAGATGATTTCTGATGCTGTTTTAGCTTGGTGGGTTTTTTTGTTTGTTTGTTTTGTTTTTTGTTTTTTGTTTGTTTTTTTTTTTTAATTTGTATTTATAAACTGTTTTAATAGGACTTTTTAATGGTTTTTGCCTGGAGGATGCATGGTTGGGCCTGGCAGAATTTAGTGAAAAGTTTCCCGCACGGCGATAGTCCTGAACTGGATAAGCTTTGCCTTCTTCATTATACAGAAGTGCATATTTTTATAATGTCCTCTAGAGTATTCAAAGTAACTCCATGAGTGGCAAGCATCTATGGAATATCTCTGTGGAATAAAGATACTTTTCCTCTAAGCCATGCTTTGAAGGTGGAGGATTTTGAGAGTGGTTTGACTGCGTTGGTAGCTCATTGCTTCCTGTGCAGTTGTCTGGACAAGAGAGCAGGTGATGCTGACTCCTGTGGGGGTCTGCCTCTTGGAGCCACGGCAGCTGTCTGTGTACCTGCTGGTTGCCTTGCTCCTGCCAGTCACACCTCCCAGACTAGTAAGAGAGAAGGGAGGCTGGAATAAATGTGGAAAGCATTTGTATGAAGTACTTCCAGATTTGTACCACTCCTGTAGAAAGACACAGATTCATTCTCAGCTGACAACCTCACCCACGAAACTCCTACAAAAAAATGTAGGTTTTTTTCTTGCCAGACCACTCTCAATTCCTGCTCTGCAGTTCCAGATGCTTTGCTTGATCCTGATCTTCACCACCTTCTCCTGAGAGTTCTGGAATTTCATTCCAAATGGAAATTTAAAACTGAGATGAGCCTCAGAGCCATGGCAAGTACAAAAACTGTCAGTGCTTATTTCTCACAGGAGAATGATGCTGGTATTTTCCTGCACAGGCACATGTGTACACATCCCTAGTATGCTTTCCTGTTTACTCCTCTTCCAGTATTTATTTACTTGGAAAAAAGCACTACAAAATAACACATATTTCTAATATTAAAGTGATACATTTATAATGTCCCATTTATAATGAGCCCTTTTGTGAAAGCTCTGTTTCAGATTTACTTGCAGAGTCTGATTGCTGGATATGTTGAAGTGTTTATTACAGTCTGGGAGATATTCTGTTTCATTCAGCTAGATAAAACCTGGGGAAGAGAGTTGTCTGAAAGCAGCCTAGTGTCTGTGAGAGTGCTGTTTTGTTCTGTCTCATGAGAAGAGCAGTAGCCCACCTGATTCTGTTCTGTAAAGGGTGTAGCACTATTCCAAGTAAGGCAGTTCTCATGTGCAGCAATTTCAAGGTGAAATTTGCAGCTGCTCCTTTTTCTTCCCCTCACCCTCTCTAACTATAATCTTGCCTCTGATTTTCTCTTAAAGAAAACCAAGAGGGATATAGAAAATTTCATTAAATATCTGAGTATTATTTCAGAATTTTAGGGATTCAATTTTGTCAGGTGCCTGAAAAAAGTAGTATTAGTGAAACTCAGTAATATTGATCCGCTTGTTAAAAATTTACAAGAGGCTAGTTTTATATCTGTAGAAGAGCATAATGAGGATATACTAGAAAGAAATACCAGGGACATAAAGGCATCATTTTGACATGTTATTATTACAGAGAAATCACTGTCTTTAACCATGATGGAATTTTATCCTGGATTGCTTCTCTCTGCAGATTTCTGTTTAGTATCAGCCTGATATATAGTAATGAACAAAACATTCTAGCACTATTTGGTTGGTTTTGTTATTATTTTTTAAAAATATTGACTTGTGATTCTTCTGACAAAACTACAGCCTTACTTTCATAACAGGATCAGACTTTCAAAATAACCATTTTTTGGTGGCCAAACCATTGTTTTATGCAGGAGTAGTTTCTCTTGACATTCGTAAGATAACTTGCCCCCTATTTAAAAAAAAACAAGAAACAAACTACAGGAAATCAGGAGTGCTTCATAGTTTCATAGATTCTCCTGAATTCTAAAATGACTCTTAACTGCACATTACAGTTAAAGTAAAAGTTTATTGAGTAAAACCTGATGCAGTAATAATTGTTGTCACTGTTCTTAAAAGAATTTCCATTCTGACAAAATAATTTTGGTTTTCTATTTTAGGCTGCTTGGTATTCAAGCAGCAAAGCATTTGAATACCTATGCTTTAAGAATCTGTTTCTTTTTTTGTGCTAAATGATTAAAAAATTAACACGTTCTTTCCATTTAAATCATGTAAATAGTTAAGACTCATGCTGTAGCTAAGCTGATTCTTTCTCTGTTTTAAAAATAGAAAATGCTGGAGCAGTCCCTCCCTTCCCCCACTCTGTAGTCACTAGTCCAAGCTAGTAAATGTTACTGAATGGATTTCAGTGTTGTAGCCATCCTACAGTAAGTACAGCAAGATCCTTTGTGAAAAAGCGAAAGGAGGAAAAAAGGTAGTAGAAATCCATTTGTGGGTGTTCGTCAGACCAGAGTACCTGCACCAATGACAGACAGGCTTTCCTCGAGAAACAGATCATGACAACAAACACTGCTGTTCAGAGGAGCCAGAATCTCCCCAAAAGACGCCTAGAAAGTGTAGGGGAGTGTCCTGCAAAACGGAAGGCTAGCTGGGGTATTCTGACCAGCCAAGGTTAGTATAGCAGCCATTTCAGAAACCGGGTACTGAAATATGCCAAGCTGACCCAATTTATGATGGTCTAGCTATAAAACTGATTTTGGGGTTTTTTTTTCCTAGCTGTAATGTAAATGCATGCTTTTGTTAGTGGCACTTTATTGTCTTGCATGGGTTAACACAAGAGTACTGAGGTTATTTCTGTTCTTTCTGCTCTCTTATCAGCTGATCTGAAATACCATTTCTTGTTTATCTGTCCTATTTGTTTTATGCAAGTGTTTAAGGCTTGACTTACCCTGACTTTTGCTGTCCTGTCACAAGGTAACTGGATACTGAAGGCTGATTGTTTACTATGGGGAAGCAGGGAATGAAGGGAGGGGGAGGAGTAAACTTTACATGTAACTTTATGTGTAAGAAGTCTATAGGTAGCTGAAATAAGAGGCAATAGATGAACACAGGTGACAGAATTGTCCTGTACTAAGATACTAAGGACAAAGATATAATTGTAGGGCTTTGCGTAGAGAAGTACTTAGGAGGTATTTAAGTTGCTGAACACTGACATTTTCGGCAATGAGGAACAAACTCTGTTAGAAGTGTTTAGGACTCCTATTGCCTATGCCATATTTTCCTATATATTTTTTTTTTATAATCAAAGTGTGTAAAAGGGAGCTTTGAATAATTGCAAGAGTCTTAAGAGGAATTTTTTTAAAGAGTGATCCTAATTCCATTTAATATTGATGATATCATAAGGTTTAGAGTGAAACAAAAGAAGAAATTAAGGAAGCCAAACTTGAAATTCATGATAATATATTATAAAACAAAAAACTGGAGATGTTAAAATAGTGAAGGAAAGGAGCAGACAGGAGTGAGTTAGCATGTTGTGCATAAAGGAACCGTGAATTTACCATGTAAAAAATAGCTATATTTTATAGAAATCAGGGTTATTCTTAAAATACTTTTGATGATTTCCACTATTGACAGTTTTAGAACTAAGCAATATTCAAGAATTTAAGCACCAGTTTCCTTGTCTTCCAACTAACCATTTGAATGTAATGATACTGCATGGTTGCATTTATTCATCAGTTTTAACATGCAGAGCATCTTTTTCCCTCATGTTTTTCAGTGTTTGGGCTAAGATTTCCTGACCTAAAGAAACTTTTATTTGTGGCCGTTTTAGCTTGTTAGGTCAGTAGTTTCCAAAAAAAAAAGTTGGACAATCTCCCTCAGCTGAAAAGAAATTTCACAACAATTTATCAGTGTTAGTACTAATCACTCCATTATATGGTTGAAGGTTAGGCTCTCTTGCTACTCTTACAAAGAAATAGCCACAATTAGTCTAATTTTGAAATTCTCAGAATCAAAGTAAAATGTGGAAAGTAACATTTTCTGAAGAATCCATCTTAACAGGGTTTAGTTACTTAGACCCTCTTTATGATTGCCATACTGAGAGTAAATATTTATTGATGGACACCCTGGAGTACTGAGAGACTTCTGTTGCACTTCTGATTGTTGCAGTTCACTTGAATAACAAGTATATCTTTTACCAAGTCTGAAGGATGCTTCTTTCCTTCCTCTCTATTTCATTCATGTGGAGGTATCCAAACCTGACTTGGCTCTGCAGGCACCTTTGCAGAGCAAAGGAAGAGAAACTCATACTGCAATGCAGTCTGTAATTAAATAGGCAGATTGGAAAATGGACTGAAAGTGATGCAGAGGGTGAACTATAAAATTGGATAGATAAGCAAAAGGATAGAGTCAGAGTAGGAAAAAGCCTTCAGGCTACTGGCTTGAGGGGCCACAACTCCAAAATGTCATGGGTGTGAAAAAAATCACACACTAGGCCCAGCTTTGCTGCACAATTGCTGACTGTTTATAAGGCTTGGGATTAGGCCCTGTGCTGCATTCACTCCCAGGCCAGCTGGGAAAATACTGAGACTACTGAGGACAGTTTGAGAAAAATTGCTTGTAGTCCGGATTAAGGCTGAGACTGTGTTTGAGGAGCAAAATTATTCCAGACATAAATCTTCCAGAGTCTGAACTCAGCTCAGAATGTCCATACGGCTTTTCTGTCACATTCTAGTTGGGAAGGGGACTGAAAAACCTTTACTTTGTTTTAATGACTTGTCCAAGGAAATAATAACAGCCAAAGACTATTATTAGCTGCTCTTCCTACTGAAGTCAAATCTGATGTGGATCTAATAGATTACTGAATTTGGTTATTTTTGTGACTTTACACCTTGGCATTCTAGCTAGGGCACACAGACTTTGCAAGCTACTTTAGGTCAGAAAAAATATCCAGACAGTTGTTGGTGCTTCAAGAAGATGGAAAAAAACAACCTGCGCATGAGCAATGGACGCGAGCTGTGGCTGTGCTTCACGCGAGAAGGGGCCTGACGCTCTCCTTCCCACATGTGCAAGGCCAAGCGCAGAGCCAGCAGCGACTGCTGCTGCTCCTACCATTGTCATTGCCATCATCTTCCCGCAGCAGAATGTTGCTTCTGTTGGGAACCAAGCAAGCTGTGTTTGGAAATTGCTGTTGTGTTATTCTAGGCTTTTTTATGGAGTTCAGTGGCTCATGATTCTGTGTGAAAAGTATGCTAAAGTGCAATGCCAAATACCTAAAATGTTACCTGTGCTACACTGATCTGACCATCCAGTGCATTATACCCCAGTATTTGACAGCACAGTCAGGTGCTGTGCTCTTCCACAAAGCCCCAGCCTCCTTAGCTGTGCAAGATGAATGATGTTCTGAGAACACATCGGGTTTATACTCAGGAAAAACATACCCTATTTTTTCTGTTTGATGCAAAGGTTACAAGGCATGCAGTGAATGGTAGGGAAAAAGGGTTAATGTTTTAATGTCCCTAAAAGTAAATTCCATTCTTGTCTTTTCTTTGGCGCCTATGTGTTTTAAGATCAATCATCTAATGTAAAAGTTTCTTGGCTGATCATGGTTATTATTATGTAAGGCTGAAATTTCAAAAGCTCAGAGCTCTCATAACCATAATTAAACTGTGCTTTTAGTGTTCACTCTAGTGTTTAAGAACTCAAAAAAAAAAAAAAGCTGTTAGAATGATTTTATAATTCAAGCATCAAAACTCTGTCTTTTAGTTCCTTAGTTATAAAATAGTATGAATGGATGATGTTCTGATATAGGTTCAGCAGGGAAGTAGAAGTATTCTTTTGTTATTGGGACAATACCATGAAAAAGGCAGTAGAAAATGAACAGTGTTACAGTGAGTTTATAGTTTGGATGACGTGTCTTAAAGAGATCATGCTAGATATGGAGATAGAAAAAAATTTGAATACTAACTCAGTCACTGAATGCAGCACTGGAATGACAAAACTAATGTGTAGTCATGTAGTGCGGGTGCATTAGAGACAGAACTCTGTGGGAAAGTAGGTTTGCTTTGTATGATCTTTAGGAGTCGGCAATTGTTGGCATTTACATTTGGAATGAAGTCCCCAAATTGTGAAAGGCTACATTATGATAAACACTGGAAAGTATATTGCTTTGAACCAATCAAGTTTTCATTGTTTGTATGCATGTATATATTTATGCATACAAACAATATATATATATATGTTTAGTTATATGGTTATATAGTTAGAGAATTTTTAGATGTTTGAAATATTGAAATGAAATATTTAAATGGCACTTGAACTATATCTCTTTCAGACATATTTTAATAATCTCTAGCCTAAATGCTGATTCTCTTGGAGTTCTTCAGTGTTGACTGTTGAAGCTTCATTTATTAAAAAAAAGTGGCTTCTGTTTTTCTAGTCCTATCTAATCATGGTAGTTAAGCATCATAGATGTATTTCTTAATGTTTAAATCCTTAATTGAAGATTTTTTTCAATAGCTTTTAACATCAAATATCAATTAAGTAGCTGACATGCTTCTTTATCCTACAAGGGATTTAGACAAATAAGTAATTTTATAGTGCCATAGTAAAAATCTGTTAGATCCTAATTAGATATACAAAATATTAGACACTTCCAACAACTGGAGTGAAGTGATTCTGTTGATCTTGGGACTCTGACATTGCAGAGTTTTTCTCTTTAGTTATTGATCCTGTCTGTTGCTTCAGTTACCAGAAGCTGAAGCACTCAGAATACAACTTAAGAAATAAAAGGTAACAGTGCTGGTCTTAATACATAGCGTTTGTTGGTTTTGCAGAAATAAATATTAGCTTCAATGCTTTCCAAATACTCTGTGTTTCTCATGTCCCAATAATGAGCTGTGTCAGGCTTCTATTTTCAGCTCTTCTTTGATGATAGTGCTTCTTCTGAGAACTGGGACTCGATCTATTTAGCTGTAGAGCAGTAATTTTTTTTAAAGTGCTGAGCTCTGGTATAAATATTCTCCCAATGAAGTCAGTGAGAAGAATTTCATTCATTACAGTCCTCCTTTTGAAATTCTAACTTTTAATGTACTTTTTATACTGAGTTGGGGGTTGTTGTTTTGTTGTTTTTTTGAATTTTTTTGGAGACTTCACTAAAAAAACCCTAAAGTTTTTGTAAATAAATACAAAATGAATGACATGACTGGAGGTAAAGACTGTTGTGGAAATATTTTTACTTAGTATTTTGCTACTATGATTATGACTGCAGGAATGACTTATAGATAATTGCAAAGGAGTGAGGTCTGTAGGGAAATGTGAGGAAAAGAACATTAATCAAAGTCAGAATTGCACATCCCTATTTTTGGACATTTTCACTGCTGAGAATAGCTACCAACGCCCCAATTTAACAACCAAAGAATATTTTAGAATGCAATTGAAGGAACAGTGAACAACTAAAAGAAAAACACAGTTCAGGTACAGATCAAACAACATTTGAAACATATTCAGAATATCTTTGCTTTTCTTTTCTAGGTGTATTATCAGTAAGCAGTAAAATAACATAGGGACATTTGGCAGTGCTTCCCTTAAAATCTATGTACTGATACTGATTTTTGAGGATAAAAAACTGTATCTCTTTGCATGAGGTTAAAAAAGGAGGAGTTTGTCCTGCAGTTTATTCATGTCAAGGTGCTCTTGATTTCACTGTGAGTTTCTCTTGTGTTGAAATTCCAGTTAATCTGTCTGGAAAGCAAATGCACAGATACTGGCCCTTTGAGAAGTTGTTATATTAAAGAAAGAAATGTGAAAAACTGACAAAAAGGGCAGCAGTCCTTTACCATAAGAAACTGACAACTTGGACACACTCATATATTCAAAGCTGTGTTACTGAAGGCAGAAAGTTCGTATTACAAGGAGCTGCCGATCTCCTTTCAGACATAGCTGAAGTGAATTAAGACCAGGTCCAACTTGCAAGAGCAGATTTTTTTTTTATTATTATTATTTTAATTTTTTTTATTTTCCAGATTGAAAGAAATGAGTAGGATTTATAATTGCAGTTGGCTGGAAGTGCCATGGGGAGATGGAGATTTAGGTATTGTATAATAATTCGTAATTTTTTTTTTAACTTCACCTGTTAATGCAGTGAATCTATTTATTCTTTCTTGTTAATGCTTACAAAGCAATGATGCTTTGTAATAGTTTGCCCTTCTGGTAAACTATACATCAGAGAACTTGGAACTAATGTGGCTTCTATATACAGTTAGAGATACTTCATATTCAGCATTGTCAGAGACAACATGAGTAGGGAATTAATGCATTATCAACTTTGGAATAGACTATGTTTGCTAATACTGCTGTTACGGACATAACGAGTGAAAAAGTGTCCTTGTTTATATTTTTGCTAATGCCTTCTAAGTGAGAGACATTGTCATTTGTAGATTAGCAGAAGGCAGTAATCTAGGCAAAGAATTTAAGAACACCTTTGATGTTTATTTGATACATATTTATGTTGAACATATTCTTGTCCCTGTGGTATTTAATGATGAATTACTATGTATATCAACAAATCAGTTGGAATGTGAATTTTCTTTTTCCAAACTTGGTCAGCACAAAATAGTTCTGCAAAATTTTGCTTTTAGATTTTATTTGTAGTAGAGATGATGCAAGTATTTTACATTTAATGGATTTATCAGGAACAGCTGGCTGCTGAATGTCTGTGCCTGAAGATAGGGATATAAGGTGGGTCTAGGTGCAAAACAGAGCTTACAACAGGATCTGGCATCATTTAATTATCAAATGTCACTGGAGTAATTAATAGACATTCTTCTGATCAATCCAAATGGAAGGAGGTGAAGGAAATAAAGGTGAAAAATCTTTTCTTTCAGATCCTACCTGCATCTTTGTTGTGTTTATACAAGGCTACAAAAATGTCTGAAGTGTAAGTGTATTTAATGGGCATAAAAGCTTCATAACTCTTACAATTTTATAAGATGTTTTTCCATATAATCAGTTAAGTGTCTTTTTTTTTCTTTCCCTTGAGTAGAATAAACTGGCAAGAGAGAAACGTTCTCATCTATAGAGACAGGGAGACAAAATACTAAAAGCAACCTCTAAATACAGATTTAAATTTGAGGAATTTTTTGCAGCAGCCAGAAGGAGAACTTAATGGATCTAACTCATTTGAATTAGAACAACTTGAGTGCTCATTCAGATACTACTGCAGAAGAAAGAAAATAATGATTACAAACATCCAAATTACAGTAGAATAAATCTATCTGAGCTTATTGGGATGACAAATACTGATGATTTGTCAAAATTGGATCACTTGAAGGTTTCTGAGCTCAAGTTGTTTTTTTATGTATAATAACCCTTAGAATCCCAATCACTTTGTGTGGGGGGGGGTTTGTTGTGGGTGTGGGCTTGGTGGGGGTTGTTTGTTTGTTTGTTTGTTGTGGTTTGGGTTGTTGGCTTATTTTGTTTTGTTTGGGTTTTTTGGTTGTTTTGGTTTGGTTACTATCAATAAGAATTTCAAAACATTACATTAAATAAACCTGAAGTAAATAGTACAGGGAATAATGTGCATGTACATACACACACAGATGACCAGACCTTAGTGCAAATAATTCTGACAGAGTATTGGAAGCTGGATCTTGCCAATAGCACATCTACTGCCATGGATGAAAGAGTACAAGGAGCTTCACATATGCAGGATATTATGACATAATAAAAATTTCACTGCTTTTTAAAAATCAGGTTTATAAAGCCTTTCTCTCATATTTTTAAACTTCTATGATCAGCTTTATGTAGTCTTATGATAATTTAAATAATCATCTCTGCTTTTGTTTCGCCAAGTTTTTGATCTCAGTAGTTTTCAGTAGTGCTGAGTCACAAAGTGCACCATGTTCTCCAAGATGCAGTCATATGTCTGTGTAAGTTTTAGTCTCATTCACTAACACCAGTAGGAAAATGGAGGTTTTATCTACATTCTCCTATTGTGCACTATTTCATATGTTTTTAACTATGCCCTGATTTCTTTTCAGGTTGAGTAGCCTTAATCTTTTCGTCGTTCTTGATGTGATTTGAGGGGGTTGTTTATAGTAAACAAAAGTGTACTTTCTGAAACAGGCTAGTGGACAGAAGGAGTCCAATAGGAAACAGGGTCTATTTCTGGGGTGTAGTTATCTTAGAGCTTAGGCTGATGATTGCCAGTGATTGAGCAACAGCCTTCTCATTTCAGATTCATCGCGTTGGCTGTAAATGCAGTGGCTGGCTCTGTAGGCAATGCCTGTCCATGGCAAAGTCAAACCTGCACGCAGGGAAGAGTCATCTCCCAGTGTTAGCAATTCATCATTCCAGGCTAATTCTCTCTACGTTTCTTCAGGAATTTTGGGCAGCTTGGTATAACTCACACAAGTGATTGTATTAGTCTTTTACAGTTCTAGTGATTTTGTTCTTAGAGGAATAAATATTGATAATTCATAGTACGTTTTGAAGACATTTCTTCCTTGCATAATCTCTCAAAACTGGATTTTCAAAATTCATACAATAAATCAGCTCTGCCTGCAACCTTGGCTGGCTAGAAGGGACCTGTCAATGTCCAGTCTTCTAGTGGAAAGGGCAGGTCCTTCAGCAAGAGCTTCAGGATGTCTCTGGAAGCTGGGTTGAGAGTTATGGGGGGGTATGTGTGTGAAGGCAGGGTTGTTGTAGGGTTACTATTTTTTTTTCAACTTTCTCTTTTGGGGGTGATAAATGAAAAAAAATGCCAAACCTTTACAGTAAACATATCTAATTATTTTTAGGCCTAATAGTTTATGGACTGGGAACTTAAACTTTATATCTTATTTCTACTATAGTAATTTTTTTACTGTGATTCTCACTGTATTTCTCTCCTTGCACTTATGTAGTAGCTTCAAATTAATCTCACCCTACATAAAGATTTCCACACTGATTTTTATATACACCAGGTTCTTTGTGACTTCTTCAGGCAGCTTTACGTCTGGTTTAAGTTCAAATAATGCCTGTATTCCAGCTACAAAGTTTTATTACTTATATTAAAAATGAACAATGCAAAAATAGAAGTGGAATATGGCAATTAATGATTTATTAAATCAGATTACTGATATCAATATCTCATTATTTTGTTCTGTGGACCACATAATCATTTATTAGAGATGTTTGCCATTCATTATAGACCACATTTTTATTATTTAGAAACTGATAATTTGAAATATAATCTCTAAAGAGGAAAGATTAATTTCATAGGACAATTGACTTCATTCTGTGCATCATATTTTCTGCTTTGCTCTGTGCATTCCAAACCCTTTCTAATTCATATGGTTTATTCAATAACTGTTGTTATTATACAGGTTCTTGGGCAGATCGCTCACCTTTGCATGAGGCAGCCAGTCAAGGACGTCTTCTTTCTCTAAAGACTTTATTGTCACAGGTGAAGGCTCTGTTCTTACAATTGCTTCCATTTTTAATTTTATTTAATTTCTCAGCATAGATTATTAACACAGATTTAGTATGCTTTGTTTTGCTTTTTTCACTTGAATTTTTCAGAGCAATACGTATTTAGGACTTTTTCATATTATAAGATATAAGCTAGTATTTAAAATATTACCTCTGTATGTTCCCCCACCCCCGCCCACAAAAACCCCAAACCAACAACCAAAGTTGTGTCTAAATTTATGTCAGTCTTCCCCTCTTGCAGGGTATAAATCAGTATAGTTTCACTGCTTTAAGCCTTTGGGTAAATAGAGCTAGTCAGGAAGATACTAGTTAACAGGAAGAATGACTGAAAGATTCTGGGTTTTGCATAGTTGTCATTTTTTAAAAAAAAATATTAATAGCAAAGAGAGAGACTGTAAATGCTAAATTTTAATATTACAGTGTTGTTCTATTAGCTATTTCAATATTGAAAAATTATGCTATAGAATACACTTGCTGAAAGCCGGTGGATAAAATTGCTAGTTCTTAAGAATCAAACAACATCTACTGCAACAAAATTTCAAGGGCTTGGCGATTTTATCAATCCCGTAAGTGTTTTCTTTGCTAAAATTCATACCTTTGGATATCTCAGACCTTAAGTCAGAGGATGATAGAATCACAGGAGAGTTTAGACTCAGGTCTTCATAGGGTTTTAAAGATCACCAAGAGTGGAGATGCACCATCCTCTCCCTCATCTGTTTCACATTTCACTATCCCCCAGTTAATTTTTTTTCCATACAGCTACTTGGAATTCACCATGTTCTGACTTGGGCCTGTTGCCTTTTGCCCTGTCACTGTGCATGTCAACAGTCTGTTCCCATCTTCTTCATACCCTTTATATTTTATGCCTATTTCTGGTTAAAACAGAAAAAAAAAAGAAGAAGAGCTGAGAACTTACTTCTATTCTGTTATGCATTGATTGATGAAAGATTTTTTCTATGCTCACTGAGGATTAACTTATTGCAAGTTGAGTTTTAAGCCTATTTAGAATATTGTAAATTATTCAACTGAACAGTAGTGTGAGGAAATGACTCTTAATAGGTTTCGTATGATCTTTGAATGCCATTCACATCTATTTTAGGGGTACAATGTAGACACACTAACAATTGACCAAGTAACTCCACTCCATGAAGCCTGCCTGGGAGATCATGTAGGCTGTGCAAGAATCCTCCTTGAAGCAGGAGCAAACGTAAGGCTTTGGTTTTGTTTTCTTTTATATGAAGTCCAGTGCTAACCTTGGCTTAACCGAGAAGGAAAATTCCTTGATTTTAATGTAATTGGTCTCTACTTACCCAGTTGGCTGTGTTCATCTCATGTAATTAGAGCTGCCATCTGAATGCTAGCAAATGAAAGTGATGGGCAACCATTGAGACAGTAATGAATCGGAGTGAATCTGTTAGCAGTATTCATTATGATATTTCTTTTCTAAAATATGGAATTAATTCCTCTACTTTACTAGGTTCCTCTGCTTTGAGTGGCTTTCAGGAGACTCTTCTTTTAATCTTCAGAATGTCTGCTGTCACACTGTACCTGTGTGCTCTTAAAATTCTTGGGTCTAAGTAGAAAAAAGCACTAAAGCTCTGTCTCTTTTCTGTACTCCTGACACATCTTTTATCCCAAAACAAAAATGGGACTTTATAGATCACTTTCCCTGCAATGTCTGCTGACATCAGAGTTCAAGTGCATAGCTTCCCAGATCTCTGATCTTTGTAATGGAAATATTTATTGTTCTTAATATTAAGGTTTGAAAAGCATGTAGAAAATGTCTGTGTTACTACAGAAAAAGAAAAAAGATACACAGATGTTTCCAAACCCAATTTCTCCCCACTTTAGCTAGCACAAGGATTCTAAAGATACAAAACTATGGGAAAATATTTCATTTTCCCATCTGATTTATTTTTAGTATTTTTATTTGTTTTGGTGGGTTTGGGGGGTGCATGAAAGAAGATAGGCCAGAGTCCTGGAAGAAGCTCTTTTCTCATACCTGTGCTCCTTCCTTTAGAATTATTAGCCCTTACAAAGTTGCCTACTTTGTCTCCTTACTCTCTCATACTAGAAATACTCAGTTGAAGAGTGAGGCGACGAGGTTGGTATTGAAACAGTGAGCCTGTGCTATTAGCTTTGTCTCCATCCTGTGAAATATCACTTCAACTTGGAGACTAGAAGAAAATGACAAATAATTCTCACATTTAATATGGAGTTTGCATTCTTGCCAGGGCTGTGGAGAGAAGATCCCTTTATCCCGTTACTACACAAAGTGTAGATTTTCTGTATCAGTGAAACAAGCTCAGTGCAATGACTTTTGAAAACTATTTACTGCCCAGACATCAATATATGCTCTTTAGTATTCCAGGTGTATTTATCCAACATAGTTTAACTAGAATAATAGTAAACTAATTCCAACTGAGAAGCATGGTAAGAGGAAGACAGTAGCACAGGGACTGGTCAGTTAACTTGTTATTTTACCTAGTACTTTTTTTTTTTTTTTTTTTTTTTTTTTATTTTATGCAATTTCTAACTATTTCCTGTTTAAAAATCTACTTTCTTTCAATTCTGTTCGTAAATAGATTTTATATATCCTAGGTAAATGCTACAACCATTGATGGAGTGACACCTTTATTTAATGCCTGTTCGAGAGGCAGTGCAGCATGTACTGAGCTCCTGTTACAGTATGGTGCCAAAGCTCAGTGGGAGTCCTGTCTGCCATCACCAACACATGAAGCAGCCAGCAGAGGTAAGAAATTACTTCCTGAATAAACATGGAGCAGTAGAGCAATGTCTCAGTAACAGGGTTAAGAAATGTGTGTGGTTTTGTCCATGAGACAGCATACTGAAGTCGAGCAAACTGTCATGCTTTGTACTGACAGGTCACAGTGAATGTCTGGAGGTACTGATATCCTGGGGTATAGATGTTGACCAAGATCTTCCTCATTTAGGAACGCCTCTGTATGTAGCTTGTGTTTCACAGCAGATCCATTGTATTCGAAAGCTTCTTTATGCAGGTATGTCATGATTTAAATAAAAATATGACTGGTCTGTAAAATAAGCATATTGTACTCGCCTTTAAAGTGAGCTGTGCTCAGTCAGTTGAACTGGAACCCTTGCTTGCAGGGCAATACTTCAAACTTTATGCTGATTCATGTTTTCTTATAATAACTTACTATATCTTTTATTTTTTCGTGCCATAGTAAGCATATGAGGAAAAAAGGAAGCAAGACCAGTAAGGATGAATGTTCAAAATTTTCAGCACATACTGCAGATTGATAGATATTAATTTTCTGTAGGAAAACCAAGGGTATAAAACCAGCTTTGAGAAATTTTATATAATAACCATTGAGATTTCAATCGAATTATTTTAGCAATGTAGTCCCACTTGCTTTCATTGTTCAGCAAGTTCTGATTGATCTTTTCATGAGACATAGAGGCTGAGTTGCAGAGGGAAGAGGTGAAGTAAGAGGCATCTGATCCTAAATTTCAGATTATTTATTTAATCAGCAGGTAAGAGATGTTGAAGGCTCGCTCTGTTTCAGCACAAGTCCAGGGACACAGGTGGCATAGCTGAAAGACAGTTTGCTGTGTTTTGGGTATTTACATACAGGCTTTTGCATCCTGCAGAACAAGGACTCAAAATGTATATATGAATTATTCAGCCTTGCTATGATTGCACCAGAATAGTTTTTCTAGTTGATTGCATGTTATATTTAGAACTTAAACAAGCAGTTAAAGTGTTTCTCATTGAGTCCATCTCCTTGGATGATTAATTACCCTCTGTCATGATTTTTTATGTTTAAAAACAGCAAAAGTATAATTAGCATATTTTGGGATTCAAATAGTACCATACAGAAAAAACAGTAACAGAAGGGCATATTTTACATTTGTTGCTGCCCTGAAGTAGAAAAGGCTATGTAACTTGAGAATATAAGTAACTACTTATGTAAATCTAAATTTTTTCATATCTTATCAGTTTGTGAGACTGTATTAGAAGTTGAAAAGCAGATGGACAATGAAATAAGCAAGAGAATGGTACTGCAGAAGCATGCTCAAATTGTTAATATTAGGAACGGTGAATTATTTAGATTTCAGATCTAATTGCTAGACCTGTGACATTATTAATTTATTTTACTCAAATGGGCATTTAAAATGCAAAAGGTGTTGATTCAGGGAGTAAAGTTGATACAGAAAGCAATTTTTGGTCTCACAAGGTCAGTAAGAAGTCTGAAGAAGGCTAGGTTTCAGATCAACCAACAGCTTGCCTGTAAGGGAAATTCTTCCATACTAGCTAGTTTAGTTTAACTCTTGTATGGGTTTTTTTTTCTTGAATATGAATTATTGCAAATTAATTTAGTCCATTTTAATTTAAAATATGTTAACAATTCCCTATTAATGTAAAAGTGTCATAATTAGAACCCATGGATTGGGAGAATTAATGGTTTGGGGTTTTTTTCCCGATCAGCTTTCTTGACTGTGTATCTCACCTTAATTAAAATTAAAATTAATTTATAGATTAATAAATAAAGGTTGGATGAGATGGGAGTCTACTTCAAACCCTTTGCCAGTTTCAACATTTGAAAAATTATAAAGCATCCAAGATTCCTTTTTGAGTTGATGTACTCACAACAATATGTGTACAAAACTTCAGTCTAGTGATTTTTTTTAAGACTTAAGTAAGGAAAGTATGTTTTTTATGTAGTGAAAATTGTCCTAAATGTGTACAAAAAGTGTATTTTTATGATTAGACAACAGTGATGCTCATGTTACCTGACTGGTACCTGATACCTTTTTGTCTGGTTCTATTTAGTCAAAAAAAACTAGGATAAAAAAAAAAACAAACAAAACACTGATGTGATTAGCTATAGTTCTATGCAATAAAATTAATGAAGTGGCTAAATGCACTGTGGCATTCCAGGCCAGTGGTGGTTTTTGTTTGTTTTGTAGCCTCGTCTTTCTTACTCAATGGCAAATTTAATTAATCTCTTCTTACATCTCTTTATGTGCATCTACCCACCAGGTGCCAATGTGCAGAAAGGAAAGCATTTGCAAACTCCACTCCATGCTGCTGCCCAGCATTCTAGTACAGAGATCGTAAACTTACTCCTTGAATTTGGGGCAGACATAAATGCCAAAAATTCAGATTTTGAGAGGCCTGTTGATTTAGCTGCCCCAAGCAGTTTAGTGGAGAGATTGCTGCTCTTCCACGAAGGTAAGTTTTACATGTTTATATTTGAAAATGCAACTTGTATTATTAGAAAAAAAACCAACCCACCTAGAAAAACCCTCAACAGCTCAAACAACCCGTTATAGAAGGTAACATTGTGCTTTATGAAATGCATTCAGGTAATTTCCTTTCTAACTATAAACATACTCAGCAATATTTAGCCTCAGGCCAGAGCCCATTGACCAAGCAGCATCAGAATTTATACAAGCTGAAAAAGTATCGTCATATGTTTATTGGGTGTTTACACAAATAGACATTAAAGCTACATTTTTATTGGTTTTTACAGACCTTGTTAAAAAGAAACAGAGTATTTAAATTTCAGGTTAAAAATATATTTCATTTTGGCCAGCTGTCATAATATTTTTAAATATATATTTTATGTGCATATAAAGCAAATTATTTTGATTGTGGGCAAAAACCATAAGTTTAATTTTCTAAATTTTCTTTACAAAATTATAAAAACCTGAGAAATAGGAGACTGAAGAGCCTAGAGTCCCTTAAACCTCTTAAAGGTCCATCTGCTTTGGAGAGAGAGAATATTCCGAAGGGAACTGGATTTGTTCAGACTGACCTATGTATAATGTAAAAATAAGCCACAATAGAAAGAAACTATTTTAATAGCCATGGACATCTCTTTAGAGGTGAACTGATAAGTAACACGGATTCATGTTTTCCTCCAAAAAAACACTCTGTAGTTTGAATGCTATTAACAAAACTCCTCTAAAAACTGTATGTTTTCACAAATTTACCAAGACTAGTACTGTTTTTAAAAGTTAGGGCAAAGAAAGAAAATTACATGGCATGAAACAGATATAGGTTTATTGTCCAGAGAAAATAGCAATGTTCATTTTGAAGGAGTGGGGGGCAGAGTGATAAAGACATTATGATTAACTAGTAAGACCATGGTCTGGGATCTTGGGGTATTTTGCCTGCTTATTCTTGTTGCAGTGATGCATTGGTAGTGCAGCTGGCAGTGCTGTAGCAGGTATGTAACCTGTGCTATGAATAAAAAACGCAAAACAACAAGTTTGCAGTTTTAAAAGTTATTGACATCAGCTATTCTCTGGGAGCTGGTTTTTGATTTTAGAAAACTGACCTTGTCTTAGTTTCTTTAGTATTTCCCTAACTATTATTAAGGTTTAAGCAGCCCAAGTCTTTATCTTTGAGGGCAGAAAGGCAATGAAGGAAAGGGAATGAGGAAAAAGGTCCAATTTGCAAAATGTGAAATTTCTTTTTTTGGTTTTTTTTTTTTTAGAAATCCCATTATTGTGCAAGACTGTTGTAAAACAAAGTGCTGGCTTTTATAGTTGTACAATTAAACTCCTTTCTTTATTGTTTGCAGCCACACCATCCTCTCTTTGTCAGCTCTGCCGACTATGTATCCGAAATTACATAGGAAGAGCTAGACTGCATCTTGTTCCACAACTCCAGTTGCCAACAATACTTAAGAATTTCTTACAGTACAGATAACATAGTAATTAATTGTTAGAAACTTAAATACAGTGAGTACTTTTTCTTCTCTCTGTTTATTGTATGTTTTATCTAAAGAACTGCTGGGCGGGGAAAAAAAGCCTTTTGCATATTGCTTAAAAAAAATGGTATCTTTGACACCTGATGTTGGTAATGTAATAGTAATTGGGAGCCATTCAGCAACTAGTGCCAAGGTGCTAATCCAGCTGAATTGAATAAGTGCTGATACTCTGGGACATGATTGTATAACTTTATCTTAACCCTTAATAGCTTTAGTGCTGTTAACTTTAATTGTGTTTATGTTTTTAAAATCTGTTTGACACATCTGAACCACAAAGAGTTTCTGCATAATTATTTGTTACGTTTGTCCATTTGGAGTCAGTATTTTATGTGTTTTTAAATTCCTGTTGTTTGTGTACCTGAAAATACTTAGTGATGGGTGCACTATATACACTGATAAAAATAAAATAATTAAATAAAACAATTAGATGTCAATTCTTTTTCTTTATATAGACAATTCATTAATCACAGTGAGAAACTTCCTTTAGTCTTCCTCGGTGCCTGTGCTGTGAATTGTAATTAAACTGATGTGAACATAACCTCAATTTTTATAGAATTATGTTTATTGGTACAATTAGTAACTTATTTCTCAAAAGTCTTAATGCAGAGATACTTTTGATCTCCTCTTGTAAAACACAAATATATGGGCACTTCCCTTATCTTTTCATAACAATGCTGTATCACAAGCATTTAATGGGCATATTAAATAATTATTTGCCTCAGAGAAAGGCATATTTTAATGTGTAGTATCTGGGAGGTTTCTGAAGGCATATTGTGGAGATGTGGATACTCAATGTTCAAGCTCAAGTTTGGGAGGTGGATACAAGGTTTCAAAAATGTTAGTTTTCTGTATCAGGATGGGTACAGCTCATGAAAGGACATTACTTCTCTTACGATCTGTTTTGTAAACATTTACCCAGCTCCAAAATTCCTGTTGCAAAATCCCATAATACTCTTGCAGGAATTTCTGTGAAAAGGTTGAAATTATGTTGTTCAACTCTAACCAGAGATGGGATGGTGACACCCCCAAGAGCTATTAGAAAACCCTAGGGCTTTGCTCATGCCCTTGAATTTTTATGATTGTGATCTGAATAGATGAAAATGCAGTGCTCCTCCTTTCCCTCTTCAAATTCTTCATCTGTTCCTTTGAGAACAGATTACTTTCTCAGTGACTGATACTCAATTCCTGCAAACCAAAGCATGGGACACCTGAAAACTTGCCATTTGCCCTTGGTGATTCACCCTCTTCCATTCCTTTTCAATGACTCCCTTCAGTATTTATGTTCCTACTGGAAAGAAGCTAAGTGAGGAACTAACTATAGCGGAAGCTTTCACAAAGAGGAATGCTTACTCAGTTGCTAAATTATATGCACCTAATAAAAAACGCGGCTCTCTTGGCACCATGTTGAATAACCTTAATTTGCTTCTGTTCCCTAGAAAAACTCTAGTTAGGGGTCTTTTCTGGAGTCCTGGTAAAGGAAAGTCAAATGCAAATATGAGGAGCTGCTTAGGAGTCAATCATATTATGAGTCTGTACTGGAGTGAGTCTGGTGGTTTTGGTTTTCATCCAGAAAGTAGCAATTTGTGTTTTTAGGTACAACACCATTACTGTGTATTACTTTGACAAACAAGCCAACTTTGAACTGCCAAGCCAACCATGGCACCGTTGAACTCCACGTAGAATGAGCTCATTTAGATCCTCACCTTCAGGTGTACACATCGCTTTTCAAGCTTGATTCAGACAAAGTGGCATAAAAACTCTCATGTTCTATACACCTACATCAGTGTGGAGCAAACATTCTGCAAAACACCTGTTTGGAACACAACTAGATAATGTCAAAAGTTTTGCTGAGAGTCACATCAGAGTCCAAGCCATCTCACTGCAAATAGGAGTGTTCATACTCTTGTGGCATTTGCAATATCTATTCCCACCATTCCTCCTGATCCCTGCCACCATCCAAAGAGCAAACAAGACCATCTTTGCTGTTTACAGGTATTTGGTACTATTTTTTCTGTAATTATACAGAATAGGAGACTGTCTTTTTGAGGGTCCGATGCTCGTCAAGCACCAGTATGCCACGGCCTTCCTAGAGAGAGTGTCCTGCAGAGAACAGCTCTTCTAGGGGCGAGGCAAGCCCTCCTAGACAGTGGGTGATCTCAGCAAGTGTAGCGATTTCTCAGCTACAAGCGATTCCAGCTCTTGTGATTCAGCTCTTTTCAGGATCACCCGAGGCAAACTCGGGGACAGAGAGACAGGAGCCTTGTATGGCAGTTCCACAGAGACAGCTTTAATGGTCCAGCAGTCCCTGCGAAGGGGAGGCCGGGACAAGCCTCCCTGGCTCAGGGCAGACTCAGGCCCCTTTTTATGGGGAAGGCAGGGGGTGGGGTAGAAACCAATTAGCCAGCTGGATACAAGGTATTACCACAGGGGAACAAAGCATGCTGGGGTTGCTCGCTGTAACCTCGACGTGAGTTGCTGGAGACAGTGTCCCTTTTTGCCCTCAGGCCTCTCTTCTCCAAGGGAGCACAGACGGCTCCTGTGCTAGAAGTTCACAGCCCTCTACAGGAGACTAGTTGGAAGAAACTGGCTTGTGGTAATACCATTACTTTGATCTCAGGCAAGAGGCACACTTCAAAATAAACTCAAATCTTTTGCTAACAGATAATTATGCACAAATTGAGTTCATTTTGGCAAGCTGAGCCAAGTTGGATGGGGCATTGCTTCTGTTACTATGTGACAGGGACAAACAAAATAGGGAATGGATGTGGTTGGTCTGGCAGGACTATGCACTGGAAGAGGTCTCTGGCAGACCAGAGCACGCTACTGGCCACATACCAAAACCACAGAGCAATGAAATACCTGGTGTTAGTGCTTAGAAAAATCCCTTCCAAAAATGATCCCTTGTTTAGCTAGAAATTAAAGAAAACAGGTTTGTTACCGTTCTCATGCTGTGAGGGCCCTATTCCAATGTGGCTCTGATGGGTTCAATTCTTAGAATGAAATAAATGTTAAGTAATGTATTAAAATATTAGGAACCAGGATCTGAAGCAAACATTGACCCAGGTCAGAGCACTGTTAAAGACTATTACAATAAAGCTCTTATTAAATGAATTCTTACACCTGTTAAAAAGTGTTCTAAGGCATTTTCATAAAAAAAAAAAAAAGTAGTGTAATATGTCAATTCTGGAAAGAAATCCAACAGTGTAATCTTGTAGGCTTGCTGAAAGTGTTCCAGAGACCCACAGGAGGTACCGTGCTGGCAGGCTAAGAAAGCACATGGAATACAAGGTTCTGTTTGTGTTTCTCCTGGGCCTCTCCTGAGGCTGTAGGGCCACTCAGCTCTGGCCATGGCCAGCACAGCATCACTGGCCCAGCCTGGTGGGAGCCCCATGCAGGGTGGAACAAACAGGGCATCATTACAGTCCAACAACATGGATTTAAAGTGCCAGATCTCCTATCTCAGACTGCAGCTGCCAGTGAAGCTGTCCCTGAAGCTTCTAAACATGTCAGTACTGTTGGACAGATTATTTCCATAGAACAATGGATTTGGTTTTGCAGGGATAACTCAGATTTAAGAGTAATTGGAAAGCACTAGCTGTGTAGCTTGATATGCTTCTTCATTCAAATGGAAATATGACTTTTACAGAGGAGTCAAACAGTCTTTTGAAGACAAAGTATTCTTTAATATTAAGGGGGACATATCGGTATTTGACTTGCTGTACTAGACAATGAAGCTACATATTAGCAAACAATCTGAAATTATTTTTGAAAATGATGAACCAGTTGACAGTTGCAACCACAGCTATAACAGCAGACACAATTACAACCTTTTCTGCATATTCCCCTCACTCACCACTCTACAAACAACTTTAAGGAAAATGCAACCTCATGTTATTCACAATGACAGTTACCTGATGGATCCCCAATATAAAAAACGCCTTTTGACTTAATTTTTGTAATGTAAGAATTCTTAACCCTCACTCTGTAATTTAAAGAGGAAGTAGATTTGCCCAAGGTTCCATGTTAAGGCACAATTTATGTGCAACACATTGATGCAGTTATACTACATATTGTAAGATACTTTAACTGTGAAATATTACTAAAAATTCTTATGATACAATAAAATATTTTAAATATAGTAGAATGGCAGCTGAGTCAATGCTTCAGATCCCAATCATCAGTCATGGGGCTGCATGTTCAGTTCTTACCTTTGCTCTCCACCTCTGCATCAACAACTTTTATATACCAGGTTGTACAATTTCTGTGCTAAAAGACAGATAGCCTTTCATTTGACAAAAGCAAGATCAGATACTGACTGATGGAAAATACTTCCAAAACTATGAATTTTAACTTCTGAAACCAAATTCTTCTTCTGCAAGCTCCATGGAGTAAACGAAGGAAAAACATTTTCAAAGAATACCTGCATAAAGTAAAACATTAGGTTCCAGAACCCATGTATGTACAAAAATGGGGCTTTTAGGTTACAAAACAGCTAAGAGTGATAAACTCTGCCCAATATATTCGTACACCAGAAACCCTGTAACAATACTCCAGAACATTGCTAGAATGAAATTTTACCATTTTGAAGAGGGAGGAAAAAAAAATAACCAGGATTTATTTATTTCTAATCTCCATCCCACCTTTCCAGCATAGTGGCATTATTATTTCTATATTTAAATGAGGGCATGGCTTACCTCTATATTGAGGATTGTTTGATAAGATCTGCTAAGTAGAGACCTGATACTATTTCCAGTTTTACAACAGTTGCTATAGAAATAATTCTGCCAAGTTTTAATTGCAGCCTCTTTACATTTCATTTAACTACAAGGAATTTAAATAAATTCTACAATTTATTTTAAAGCAGCAGGAAAAAATGTAAGAACAGATAAAGCAGATTTCTACTTATGTGCCATCAATTAAGCTAATAAAGAGTATTGTAACTAAGGCATCTTTTCTACAGGTGAGCAATTCTGATTATAAGAATTATTAATAAGAATAATAAGTATAATATTTCCCTTATAATTAAATTCCATACTATACACAGCTTTAAAGCTTAAATATTTTTAGTATTCTATTGCCATAACTATTTTTCCATCTGAGCACAGAATTAGTAAATAAAAATATATATGCACAAGTATTTACTTCTGGTCTGTCATACTATATGCATATTTATAACTAATACAAAATGTAAAAAGAAAACAAGCATTTTAAATGTACATCGCATAGTTAAATAATTTCAATAAATTTGCTGTTTGTTCCTTACAAAGCCTTTGTTAAAAAAAAAGTTTATAAAGAGTTTTAGCCTTCAGTGATAGCATAAGGGGGAATGTTGCCAAAGATGATCCTATTAGAAAATAGAATTTTGTAATCTATATAATTTAAATAAATAGATAATCTAAACAAAACATAAGTGAACTTCTATTTGTACTATTAAAGCACAATAACAAGTGGGTGAAAAAAACATCTATTCTATAAATTTTACTTTTGCTATAGAACCCTGTATGTAAAATTAGTTCAAATTAAAAAGGGGGACAGTGTGAAACAGCCACAATATTCTAGTCATTCTAAAAACAGGTTATAGTTGCTATCAATAAAGTCATTCTATTATTATATATTTGGAAGTGTGTTTATGGGTTTCACAGTTTGTTATCAATGTTTTGGTAAGTGTAGATAGTTGCTTACTTTACAAAGCATCTATTCGCACTGAAAAAAATAATTGTCTGACGACAGTATTCTTATTAAAAAAAATGACATGGCTATAGATGAAATTAGGACTTTTTCTTTGGATTATCAAATAACTTTTTTCTTTGGATTCTCAACAAAAATTTGTATAGAAATCCTTTTGTTCTCATTTTACAATTTTCAAAGTTCAAGTAATTGACCTTCAGGAAGAATCAACTACCACCTTTCTGTCCTTTGACAATCAAGGTTAAATCAGCATTAACCCCCGGAGCATTATTTTTAAGCATGATAAAGTACAGAAGAAACACCTCATCAAAATGGGTTAAGTCGTATTCCTGTTCCTAATGGTGAAAAAGGATTCACTTTGGCCCACATCAAAGCATCATTCAGTGAAATAGCAGATTTTCCATCTTCAAGGAAGAACACTGGACCCTGTAAAGCAAATATGTTTGGGAAGGGAAAGAAAAAGAAATTACACATGTATTGTGTAAAGGCCACCATGACAGAAAGCACATTTTGTCTGAGAGGAACATAAAAACCTTGTTTAAACCTATCATCTAAGTCCATGCAAAAATTTTACCCCACAGACGTAATACTCTGATAAAAGCTACACATTATGAATTGAGGGCACTTATGTTCCCAAATCTGTCAACCCAACATTTAATAATATTTAAATTTTTAGTTTGATGTATTTTATTGTTATTTTATATATGCTTGTCAATTATTCCAGAGTTAAATTTAGCCTGATTTAGAAACTGAGGTAACAAGCATTTTTCTTCAGAATACTGTCTATATTTCATCATGTTTGTCATTATCTTTGCTGATCTGTGATTTTTACTATCCACAAAAACCCCTCAATATAATGCCTCCATGAATTGTTTGAAAACAGTCTACAGGGATTCTACAAAATAATTTGAAATATTCACTATGAAAAGGACAAAATACTCATTCAACTGATGGAAAAAGAGCTATTTTCTAATTTATTAATTTGACAAAATCTGCTCTCAAAGCTGCAGTTCAGTTTCAGTGCTTTCTGAAAGAGTTATGCTCTCCAAACTTGCTACATAAAACTTGTAAACCCATACAAGCAGGCTGCTCTACTTTAGTATTAACTAATTTTGATTTTTGGCTGATCTGCATGTTTAAAGCCATGACTCCTAACATATACTAATCCAGAAATAAGGATCCTGTAGATAACAAGCTGGTGACACTGTATTTGCTATTCCTGTTGAATGGATTATAACAGTGGCAGCTTTACATGGCTGTTAGCTGATGTTGAGAGTACAGCCGTAGACAGAGACCACTGATCAAATATGAAAGTGTTGAGAGCAAGTTTTTTTAGATTGATGGTGAGCAGTTGAGAATTTTGTCTACCTCAAAAATCGCACTAGCACTTTGTAATCTCCAATTTTTGTCACAAAACTATCCATCCCTCTTAGTCCCCAAACCACCCTGTTACTCCTTGGGCTGACATCTTGCACTGGACAGAGGAAACAGACTCAGCATCACCTGGGAAAGTAAATTCACGCTGAGGCATTGTCTGGAGTCAAGAGTAGTGTTGTCAGGATCTTTCAATTTTCTCTTTATTAAAATAACAACATATGTTGAAGAGGTGTTATAAGGACTAATGTGTTTTAATCATAAAACTCTATGTGAGTGATGAATAAATACATTTGAATATTTAGTCTTCTAATACCTGGATTTAATTAGTCATGAATTCCAAGTTTTATAGTATGCATTTCCATAGTGATAAAAACCAAAACCAGAAAAATGTTAATATGTGGTTGAAGACAAATAATTTCCTGGCTTTTATTCAAGCTGTGGTGAGGGAGTAGCCAATAAGATACATGCACTTTAGACACAACATTTGGCAGAGGAAATCTTTCACATGGAAATTAAAAGGTTTTGGATTTGGGAAATGACAACTACTTGATTGGACAATTTTTTATACAGCCTTTCTTATATAGCATATGTCACTGCCTGTTACCTTTTACTCTACTCCTGTAATAACAGGGTAAACATTTTTCCAGCCAAATGATGGGAGGGACCTTCGATTTATGGCAACCTCACAAGTAGCCAACGCTATCAGCAAAAAAGAACACCTCAGCTCTCTGAAACCGTACCTGGATCTTTAGCCCTGTCAAACAGGAGATATGAACATCTGAATGACTAGGAAGATTTGATCCAGTGACACAGTCTGGCCCAACCATCCCTTTCAGAGGCTCCTCCTGAATTCGCGATACGAGTACTGAATACAGAGCTCTCTGCGATTCAGAGGGCGGAGTGCACGGCAACTCATCCGTAGGCCTAGGAACATAAAAGAAATTTGTTTTTCAATTTTGCTTCTTGTGTTAGAAAGAAAGACCCACAAAGCAGTGACCTTCAGACTTTACAAAGGGAATAAATTTACAACTAAACAGTTAAATACTACTACTCTCACTGATGGTAATTTTATAGTTTTCCACCTACTTGTTTGATTGTGTGCAAGCTCTCCATGCATCTAATTCCTCAGAAAGATGTTCAATTTTCAAAGGTACAGATACTTCCCGTCTTTTTAAAAGCTGACTGAAAAGGAATGCAAGTAATTAAAGTCCAAATTAATCCTAATAATGACTACTTTCTTAGAAGCAAAACAGGATAGACAGTAGTAAAGTAAAACTATTTCTGACTGGATATGGAATAACTATGGAAATAAATTGATCCTTCACAATACACACTATATTAAACCTTAGCAATACTCATACTAGATATAAAAGTATAGCTTTTGATTTAAATTTTATTTTAATTATCCCTATTTACATCTTATTTAATGTGGTCTATTTTTTTAAACTTGAGGCCATTCTATATTTTAAGGCTATATGTGTTTTTATGTCTTAATATTGTCAACTTTACTAAAATTAAGGATCCATTTTGCCTATATATACTACATATGGTAAAAATGCAGTTAGAGAAACATGTTTCAACACATGCTTTGGGACAGGCTTGTTTCACTTGCAGAAAACAGTTTCAAAGTCCTTGCAGTGGATGCATTTTTTATTTATCAAAATACAATATAAGGGGCAGTTATTACCTGACCTAATTCAGCCATCTTTCATTTGTGTTGGGATACCTTAAAAATGTCCTGCTTAAGCATGTAAATTGTCCACCTTAAGCAGGTAAGTGTCTAGTTTAAGATGGGCTGAAAACTAAAAATCTTCTTGTTACTAGTCTATTAATATCCATATCAGAATAGCCCTTCTGTAAAAGCTTGTATTTCATCTTGTTATTTCTTCAGGTTCAGAAAAGAAAAAAACCAAATCAACAACAAATAAATGCTCCTTTTCCCAATCCTCTCACCAAGTTTCAGACATGAGGACAGCTAAGAGGAAAGACATGTTAAGTTGTTTAATTATCCTTGGTAGGCAATCTGATAAAATATCAGCAGGTGTTGGAAAGCTTGCAGTTCTAGTAAGGTGTGAAAGGACTGAACAATATATACATAACATTTACTCTTGATGAAGAGATACATAAGCTGAGATTATAAGCAAAGCTACCGTTGGTCAGAGCAGTTAGTGGAGCAGTATAACAGCTAGAATAATGCCTGCATAGCTTGCACTATAAAATCAGGGACATACTGGAAATGGCCTTGCTATCCAGCAAGTTAGGGGACAGAAAGAGGAATTGATAGCCCCAAAATGTGAAGGAGAAGTGGAAGTTAGTCAGCTGGATATCATTACCAAACCAGACAGGAAGACTAACCAATTGTGCTTATACTCTGAGGAAGGAATACCAAAGTATTCTATGTAAGCCTATTTTATTTACCATATAAGATTATTGATCTTAATCTTTCTCCTTTCTACTCCAAGTTTGTTAAAGTGGGGTCAGATGAAGTTGAGTGTACCAAAAGAAATCAAGAGAGTCTGGTTGAGTAGAGCCAAGTGAGTTGGGCCAAGCTGGACTGGGCTGGGTCAAGCCAAGTGGGCAAAGTTGGGTCACAGGAAGTGGTTGAGATCAGATTATGGGTCAGGCTGAGCTGCCTGAAGTCAGTCAAGTTTAGTCTGGTGGGCCTAGTCAGGTCAAGTCTAGTCAGGTGACTGGTTGGGGTTGAGCTGGACCAAGCAGGCAGCACCAGGCCAGGTCACATCAAGTGGGCTGGGAGTCATTGTTGTCTGGGAATATTAGCTTATTAGTCATTAATGTCTGGGAATATCAGGTCACTGAATAATAGAAGGTCAAAGTGGATTTCTTGGTGAGAATCAAGCTAGTGCCCAGTCATGGACTCCAAACTCAAAGCTACTCCTTGTTGGTACTGAGCAAATTTTGGCAAATGTTCTAAAGGTAGATACAAATTAAAGTGTTACTGGCAACATACAGTCACACCTGGCAGTGATGCTGAATCTACTCATCTACTTCTAAAAATAGTTTTTCTTACAGAACTAAGAGTTTGACTGATACCCTGGTTTCACAACTTGTTGAATTACCTCAGAAACTCCTACGTGTATAATGCATAAAGAAAGTAAAGAAGCTTGTACATGCAGGCATAGGCATACCCTTACAACTTTATAACAGAACTGGGAACTCAGGTTTTTTTGTTTTAATTTTTTTGGGAGGGGATGTGAAGAAGTGGGGTCAGTGTATAGTATACGTCATAATAAGGACTGAGATTACTCAGTGTTAATGAAAACACAGTATTACCTTGTGTACTCATACAGTGCAGGTACAATGCTATTGTACTGTCTTCTGATAGCAAGTAAAGCACCAACGTAACCACACAAAATCAGCAACTCATTCCGAAATCTATAAATGAACAAGTACCAATCATGAAAAACAAGCATCTGCAAAAACATTAAACAAACTCATATTTATGTTATAATTTTAAAACCTAATTTATCCATCTGCCTTTTGTGGAGAATATATGTCTGCTGATTATGCTTACTTTCTGTGTCATGGAACTGTTAAAACAGACTCCATCTGCTTCATATTGATCTCCATTATTAAATTTTAAATGGCATGTACAACACAATTTTTAAGCATAATCATATAAAGTTACAAAAACAACATCATTCAGATATAATGTGATAGAACTCTAAATGTAAATAAAATTGCCCCAAATATTAGTGTGAATTTCAGTTTCACCAAGTTTCCCCAACTTTTTTCTCCTTTTCGTTCTTCACACATATACTTGTGTAGGCATCTAGGCCTAGCTTCAGCCATCCATCATAGAGGTGAACCAGAGCTATCCAACTATTTTAGAGTTAATTCTGAGAGCGGCAGCCCAACTTTCCTTAAGACTTTGCCATAAAAGCCCACACAGTTCGTGATACCACTTAAGGAAACTGAAACCAGAGCTGATCAAAGTGAAGCTCTTCATGTAAGACCAACATTGATTCACACATTGTAAATACTCCACAGAGAAAGAAGCAGTAAAATATCTTTTTTTTTTCTTGCTAAACCTCCAAAATTGGGGAAGTTCCACCTTGTATTCTCCAGACTGGGAACGAGCATGCTTGCTGAAATTTTTTTTGTGTCCCTCTTCTGGTAAACAAAAAAAAAAGATACTAACACTGTGCACCTATATATACATTCCAAAAGATTCCTTTAAGGAAAGTTCCACTTTTCTAAGTCAGGAAAATATACTCACTCACTATACTTAGGCAACATTAACTGTTCAGTCCGTATGTAACTTAGAAGATCAAGATACAAAAAGACTGAATCTAAAGTCCAATCTGAGCCACAAAGTTGTTCTGTTGAAAAATAAAAAGAAAAATATCTCATGAGGCAAGTTATACAAATGACTTATGTTTTAAAATTATTGTTCATCTGAGTACCTACCTTTCACATATTGAATGCCAATAGGGAGAGCCTTTTCAGGTTCTGTGCTTAACAGATAGTACTTTATTGTTTCAAATACATCCCCATCTGCCTGAATTGTCTCTGCCAGTCGCATACATTCTTCCACATCAGGAAGATTACACTGGAAAACAAATATTTTGCCAGAAAATTACTGAAATGTTCAAACACTACTCTAAGATGCAGAGAAATACTGATGTTTGCACATAACAATAAGAAAAAATTCTCTCTGAAGGAGTCATTGAAAGACATACCTGCCTATAATGCACATTAAGAAAGCCATCTAGACCAGGGAACAGCACTGGAGGAAAAGATTCTGTAATTTTAATTTAAGCAGTACCAGTTTTCATTGCTAAAGTTTTTACTACTGTTTAACAAATGTGCAGTCTGAGTTGCACCCTAAGGGAGTTATCAAAGCAGACCATTCTGCTGCTGAAGAGGAAAGGGGGCATTTAAGGACATTACAGGCATAAGATATAAAACAATTCAGACTTGTATAGAAAGTTGATATGCCAAAACATAATTAGGCTGCATATCTAGTTGGTTATAAATCACACTGACAGGTAATTCTGAAGATCATAAGCTACTTCAGAAAGTAACGTGTCAGGGAAAGAGTACACAAAGGATAGAAATAAAGAGCTAAATTTATTGTACAATACTGAAAATAAAGTCAACAAAGACTAACAGAGCCAAAAAGGATATGTTACATGTAAGACTGTAGAGACAAATTCATCCTATGGTTTTATTTGGCCTTACGGTTTTTGAAATTAGTAAATAAATCAATACAAAACCTTATTAGCATTCAGGTAAATTCTTTTACATTGTACCTTTTCATGCAGGTCATTTATTTCTGCTATGCATCCAGGATAGAAAGCACATAGTTTTACTAACTGCAGTTTATTATCAGGAATCATCATAAGAAGATCAACTGCTAAATCCCTGCACAAACAAAAGATGACATGTAGTTACTCTTGATGGTTTGTAATAGAAGGAAACTATTTTCTCTTTCACATTCCTTTTATAAAGAAGAGTTACTGAAAAAAATACTATTACCAGAGAAGTGCAGAAGCAACCTCAGTCTCTAAGACTACTTTTGTTCAATAAACGAGGCTTAATTATTCATCTTTTTGGGAAAGTAATTAGTTAATTTTCTGTTGCTTTACTTGATTGAATTAAATAGCTGCGCAATTCTTAAGCATCAGAACCATCTCAAAGTGAAATAGAAGAATATGTGAGCAGGAATGGGAAAGGAGAGTAGGAACCATCAAATTTGAGAGAAGAAAAGATGATAATGTGGTTCTGTGTCATGAAACCATCCTCAAAATTCCAGGCTTCTAAAGCTTCATGACATCAACATAGGACATCTCTCAGTCATCCAGAATGGCTTGGTGCTCATGCGATATTGAAATAGAGAGATTATACACGAAAAGAATGTGATACCTATTTTCATCCTTCTCAAAGGAAAACTGTTTTAGCAAACTGACATTTCTGACATTTTCCTAAACTTTTTACCATTTGTTACTCTATCCTTCACGCACCAAACAGCTGAAGGGAACATGTGTAATATTAGGAAATTATTTGGAAATTGTTCTATTTAAGTTTTAATAACTGTTTATTCTGTGACTCTTCTATTCATGCAGACATAATTTCTCCTGTGAACCTCAAGACTGACTTGCACCTGTTTAAGGCAAAAAATCCTGCTGATTTCCTCTGGATTTTCAGAATGTGGTCCTTAGCTTAAAATGTTCAAGTAAGCTATTATCCAGTATTTGCAACTGCTTTCTATCCCACTTTCAAGTACTAATCACAATTAAAAATTAGGACACTTAGATTTGAAAAGCGTGTGACTTTATTAAGGGAGAAAATAAGTTTAAACTTTCTCTAAAAAGCAAAATACCTGTATCCAAGCGATGGAAAGCTAAAAGGAAGACATTGAAACAGTATTGAACAAAATTTTGTATTACTTTACAGAGAAAATATCTCATAGAAAATAATTAAACTACAACAGCAAATCTAAGGGTCAGGGCAACTGACTTTTAAAACAACAACAATAAAACAGCTTTCTATTTTATGCCTTTTGACAACCTAAAGAAACTAATGCCAAAAGGTCTTTAGAAAATCGCTGATACTATTACTGTACAACAGCCACTTTTCCAAGTAACAGAAGCACTCTTTCAGAATCTAGGATATTTCACAAGTTCTAAGCTATTTTCAAGATCACTTACTCATATGTACTAATCTTCATAAACAATTTAAACATTTTTTTAAGTGATAAGAAATAGTCTTGTCATAAAACTGAAATCCAATATTCATTTGACAAAAAAGTAATTCAAAGAAGCCCTCATATAATGGCCTACAAATTGTGCTACCTGGAATGATTTTTAAGAATCAAACTGAAAACACTGTCAAGTATAAAGATCAAAATGAGGTGCTGAGCTTACATATGCAGAATTCAGTATCTCATATGACTAGCCTTTTGAATAGTAGAAAGTTACTTTTGACAGTATTTAGGTGTTAAATACAATTAAAAATGTGTCCTTAAACACTCACACATTTTCTCAAGGCTGTAGATTTGGGAAAGTGTGTGAATGTTTAGTTTTGACTTATTTTTTGGCTTGATTTCATATTTTTGAGCACTTCTAAAAATAATCAACCAAAACCCAAGAAACATTCTGCCAGTAACTGATTCCTTTATTAATCTATCAGGGTCCTTCTGGTATTCCTTTTGGTGTCTACAATTAAGTGCTACACTACAGTGAAATGCTTCCAACTGATGGATAGCCCTAAGCATAACAATCAGTAAAAACAAAAAGGGAGCCCTTCAAATATCAGAGACCCTTGAACTCCAGCTTCCCCATACATGATCTTATGAATGCAGTGAACCAAGGGCATTATGCTCTGTGAGAATCTCTTTATTACAAAACAGATTCATGAATCTTTGATCTTTTCCTACAGAATATAAAAAATATGCTGTAATGGCTGGAAATCAGAATTTTTTTTTCCAAGATTGCAGGGTGTTCAGTATAGCGTGTGAAATCCACTGACAAATCCAGATGTATACCTGGGCAATGTGCGCTACACCACTTTAAAATTCTATCACGTATACCCATGCAGACTTCAGTGTACACACGCTGTAAGTTTGCAGAACCTTCATGTACCTAAACATAAACGCCATACTATCATAAGCACTTATTACAGCCCTGAGATCAGAGCAAGCATTTATTGTGGAACTGAAAAAATATACACTATTTTCCTTAACTCCATATCCAGTGCTTCCTATCAGAGGCTGCATAAAAATCACCCTTTACAATGAATGCAGGGAGATCAAAGAAGGAGCTTCAGACACTTTAAAAGCTGCAGATGGAGTTACCAAAACAACCCTACTAAGACTGGTGGAATGCAGACATGCTAAACCATGGCAAAATGAAAGCAGCAAGTCACCAGGTTCTTATTTTAGCTTTTTCTACAATGCTTCACTGTCTAAGGCAAGCTAAAAGTTCTGTAGAGAGCAGTTCCACTATGTTTCTCTCAGGCTACCTCTAGAAACATTAGCAAATACTAACTGTAGAAGAAAAACTGATCCTTAACTGTTTAAGTGCACATTTTCTATGAAACGTTAATTATGAAACAGTTATACAGCTGTCAAGTACACCTTAGGAAGGTTTTCTGCTTTTTCATTGTTAGATAAAAAACAAGAAGTTGTATTCTTCAAAGTAAAACCACTACAATGAAGAAAAGAAAATTTACCACAGAAAGCTTCCCCTATATGCAAGAGAGGTTACTTCTGCAGAATTAAACAGTAATCCTCTTTCATCCTAAAGTCTTTTCAGCAGTCTTGTGTTCCTATTACCAATAGAAGATAATTCCTCAGACTCTTAGTTTTATATTTTCCAATCAAATACTTAAAAATCACTTCACATATCCTACTTGAGCTACTGTTCCTTTTGACTTTTTAACTCAATTCCAGCCTGACTTTGAAGCATTCTTTTTACTCAGTACAAGCTAGAACTTCATATGCTACCTATTGCCCAAGTAGCTAGGGTTTTTTTCCAGTGGGTTTGATACTCTGACAATGACTCCTCGCTCATTTACAATGCATACGGAATGTATTTTGAGATTAAAGCAGAACATGTGCATGCCCTGTACTTCAAAGGTCTAATATAGCAATTCTTATTCAAGCAGCAATTTTTATTCTCCCTACCCATGGTGGTTTGATCTCCACAAAAGTTCCACAATGACACACCTTGATTGTTTTATCAGAGAGGGGAAAAAAAAAAAAAAATCTCCTTTGGATTAAGAAATTCTTACCATGTTATCACTGCCATATATTTTCTTGCTAGTAATTCTAGGGCATAATGTGTTGCTTGCGCTGCATTTTCTCCTAAGACAGTACCCACACTGATTGCCAACTCCAGTTCATTTCCACGAATCAGGTTTGCCATCGCAAGCTTGCTCAATGAAAAAATATCATTAAGGGACATAAGCATTTTTGGGCATTCACCATGTTAAGCATAAGACATTCACTTACGAGACTTTTTACAGAAGGACAAAATATGCAATAATTAAACTCAATTTTATATACTTTGGGTCTCTTGAATGAGTAAATAATTGTGCACCACGGGTTAATTAGTTTTTAAATAACCAAATAGGTTTCCTTTAGCAGAATCTTCCTTTATTCAACTGAAGAGATCACATAAATATCATACCTAAAATGCATGACAGGAATTCCATCTAATTGTAAGAACACTAGCATTCAGAGTGCATATATTCCCCTCTCTTTCCATCAAAGGAGACTCAAAACCCCAAGAAAACGAGAAGGATTGTCCCGTTCTTACTCTCTCTGAGCAACTAGAGTTACTGATAGGCATAGCAGAATGACAAGCCCTGAGTCTACACAACAACTTGAAATATGCCTATTTAGAAATACAGGCATTAACTGATTCTCGATTTCTCTCAGAACAGCTCATTGAGATGGAATTATACTTATTTGGGGGACAGAGGAGGAAAACATGTTAAGTCAACAACAAAATCCAGAGAAAATGAGGAAAAGAAACAATCTGTAGAACTACAAGCAAATAAAAAAATGTAGTAAAATGTTTCGTACATGTCAGTTCTATTTTTGTACTGAGGGGTGGGGCTTTTTTTCCTATTTACTTCTTCATTTAGACTGTAAATTCTTCAAGGCAGAGATTGCATCTTCTTTAGCACAATAACTTCCAGTTCTGAACGGGTATTTTGAGTCACCATAAACAGTAACAATTAGATGTACACATCTAAGGTACTTAAGTATCTTATGTTGTCTAATATAACAAGATACTGTAAACACAATTCAAGAACATGCTACCTTCTGTGCATGAAAGAAACATTGAATTTAATAGAATCAAGAGAGTTTTGCTACTAACTTTAATACTAACTCTGCATAATATAAACAAATCAAGTAACAAATACAATTTTAGAATGTGATACATAAATTTCAAAACACATGTGGAGATGTAAGAAGGAAGTCAATGTTGGCTTTTTCATCATTAAATTAAAAAAAAAAATACCTCTATATTTTCAACAGACAGATGACAACATGCTGCAAGCACTGCACGGCCATCTTGGAAATACCAATCTGCCAGTTCTTTACTGACCTTCTGCAGGAGACTGCAAGAACAAAAAATTAATTCTGCAAGGTCACTTTAAGGTTGGAGTGCCTTGAGTCTTAATTTATGTGAAATTCACCACATTTGCTTCTGTACCCTAAAAGTTGCTATATTTGACTCACAGATAATGGCACTACTAGCTTGAAAAATGCAATGTTTGAGTTTCATCCACTACTTATGTTTATGCATACTGAGGTGGGTCAGTTTCCCAAAGTCTACATCAGTATGGAAATGCCTCTTCAGATTGACAGAAGAAAAATCAAATATTTGGATATCCGATCTGTACCTGTAAACTCTGCACCAGTATTTCTCTAATTGCTCAAAAACTGCTCATTCAAATGAAGTAACTTCACAGTCTCTAAACTGCTTTTGTAATTCAGGTTTTTGAGTGCTGATCTAGACAAGGAGAGGTGAATATTTGGGTTTTTTTCATGTGCATGGACAATGAGAATCATAGAATCATAAAATGGCTTGTGTTGGAAGGGACCTTAAAGATCATTCTGTTCCAAGCCCCCTGCCATGGGCAGAGACACCTTCCCCTAGACCAGGTTGCTCAGAGCCCCATCCAGCCTGGCCTTGAACACATCCAGGGCTGGAGCATCCTCAGGTTCTCTGGGCAACCTGTGCCAGTGCCTCACCACTCTCACAGTAAAGAATTTTTTCCTAATATCTAATCTAAACCTATTCTCTCAGTTTGATTTTTATTTAACGTTATCAGAACCTTCACTGATGACAAACAGCAAAGCTTCAGGAGATTATGTGTAATAATAGGGGATCTCAGATACTTGTTAATGCTAAATCTTACTCTACTTACCAAAAGTTCTAAGGTAATATGCTATATATTTAAGTGCACAGGAATGCATCTTAGATATCAAGCAAGTGAAAAGGACATTTACAACTATAATACATACATATGAAAAATCCATTTTGTGTCAGGAGACACAATAGGGAAATTAATGTAGCATCAAGTAGTTAGTAACTCTATTAACTAAGTACTAGAAGATGCAATTTTGTTGAACTCTAAATTGCTGATGCCAAATTAAACCACTACGCTTTATCTCCCTTAATGACTTTACACTCTGCACTAAGATGTAGTTTTAGATATAAACTAGAACAACTTACTCATTATAATCATCTGTATTGTTTCCACCAGAATTTGAAGTTCCGCTTGTTGTGGAGAGTGGTAACATCTGTATATTTCCTTCACAAGCTGCCTGGAAGTGAATAAAATATAGATTATTCAAACTGAAGATGAAATGAAATTTTTCAGTAACAACAAAAATATTCTATGTTTTATAGAAATCTTTCTAAAGCCCAGTTATAACAAAGAAAATGTTTGAATGTTTAAACCAATGGACTTACTCATAGCTAAATCTTAGCCTAGTTTTATCCAGCCACACAAGAATTCTACCAAAGCAAGAGACTTCTTCCTTCCTATCCATTTATGCAGGATTTTTCAGCATTTGGATATAATGGATGGTGAAGGCTACAACCCTGATTTTTATACCTCAAAGAGCAAGCAGCTCTGAGGGAAGGATGAAGTCCATAGACTTCCATACTTCTCAGCAGGTACACCAGCAAATCTGGAAAGGTTTGGCATACGGTGGCTTAAGGTGAATTTTCCGCTGTATCTGGCAATAATTTATTTCTAACATTAAATACAAAGAGATCAGTGTGGGTTAAAATAAAATCAGTTGACAAGGCGGTGTTTGGTCAAGGGTTGGACTCAATGATCTCAGAGGTATTTTCCAACCTAATTGATGCTGTGATTTTTTGAAATTCTTTCACATGTTTTAAGATGTAGCTGGGATAACACCATTAAACTTCAGGGCTCAGTTAAAAGGGAAAGTAAGTCCTGGTATTTTGTTGCTTATTATTACCTTATTAAACCTTTGAGACAAAGACTATTCTATGTATTGTAGTATCTCTCTGCAATACCTCTCCTAGATGAAAAATTAAGATCTTTCTGAAGCTTTAACTTGCTTTAAAGTTCAAACATTATAGCTTGTTAAATCTAAGCATATGTCAAAGTTACATTCTGGACATTATTCAGCTATTTAGCTAAAACATAGAGACAGATGATTTTTCAGCAGAAATTCAAGAGAAATCAAATCCCACTTTGATGTTAAGGGCAATACTGACTGTTGAAAATCAGCTTCCATTTCAATCGAAATCGAACACATCAGTTTTCATCATTTGATTGCAGTTTAGAAGAATAAGGCTTTAAATCTGTAAACATGAGGTACCTCCTTCTTATGATTTCTGCATAAAAACTGGTCAATACCACATGGAAGTAAAGACTATGGCATCATTATTCAGCTATTTTGCTAAAGTGAAAAGAGCTAGCCTTCTAAATATGCATGTCATATTCTGAGTTACAAGCCAAGAGCTAAATACATCTCCCACACTGATACATATGTAGTAATACCTGTGCAACAAGTAGAGCCTCTTTAAGCTGACCTCTTGAAGTAAAGAAAGAAACCAGTTTCTTCACATCTCCGATAGCTATACAGTATGGGATGACATCATCATTTTCTTCCTGAATTAGCTGATCAGCTCTCCTAATTAAACAAATGAATAAATAAACAAGAAAGATCTACATATATGAACAATCACCAAACCTATCTATATGGTGTAGGTGTTAGATGAAGCTGTATAAAGGTCACTGAAACTCATCTGCCTTTCCAAACTTTCAAAATGTGAATACTGCACCAAAGAGTTTATAAAGTTGCAATTTATGTTCACCTCTTTGATTCTTGTACACAGAGTTATTTTTTAAATCCTCCACAGTTCCATCCCAAAGCTTACTGGACAAAAAGTAACATTACTAGAATGCTGTAACAAAAGACAGCTATAACTGATATTAGTATCCATCCTTCCCCCTTGTCAATGTCCTTTTATGGACTGAAGCTACAATTTGCCATAATATTTTTATTAACTTACCTTTGCATTAACTTCCTCCAATATTTCATTGATACACCAGGTGCAACTGAGAGAGCTTTGTCCCACTAGAAGAAAGCAGCAATACATTTAACCTGATAATTTTAATTTGAGAAACAGCTATATTTTAAACTAGTCTAATTTTTCTTCCATTAAAAATAAATTTGTCAAGAGTTAAATAAGGAATTAGATATGCTTTAGACAGCATATGTTAAAAATAATTGGAACAAGATTACTGGTTTTGGGACTTGTGACCCATTTATTGCCTCCCCCATCTTTGCTAGGGTAGCTGGTTTTCAGAAACCTTCATATTTTATTATTCTTCAGTAGTGTTCTGGTATTTTACCTCTCCAAGTTCTACCATTAGCTCACAGTATCGCTGAATTTGTCCTAATCTTAAATGTATTTCTGCAGCTTCTTTGAGTCTTTCCTCTTTGCTTGGCGCACCAATACCACCTCCAAACTTAGACATCTTTACTGTTGTCAGTTCTTGTGCCTTGGACTGAGGGAAAAAAAAAAAAGATTAAGAAATTTTCTGTGATGAAAACAAGGAATGGACTATTGCCAAATATTACAGTGGAATATAAAGGTTATAATTTAAGAAAAAAATTATTTAGAGGAAAGGTTAATTGAAAGAGATTTCGATGAGATTACACTGAACTACGTTTATGTTGTTAAAGTAAATGTGTTAGTGTTTTGTTGTACACATACATTTTCCTTGATTATCTTCCTTTAATAACTTAGGTTTTTTAATTCTCATATATAATAGTAATTCACTCAGATGTTCCCCATAAAAATCTTGATATTTTAAAACTAAAATAAATATTTATGAACATAAACCATATGGAGCTGGAAATTGTACATATTACCATTATAATGATGTCCACATTAAGAAATAACAAAGACAGTAGGCTTAACTGGTAGACAATAGGCTCTGTGGTCTGATCTGTCAAGCCCAATTAACCATATGGCCAAGAAATTATTTATATTCCATACTACTGCAATTTTTATATTAGTTGGGGAGATACGACTAAATTTCTTCATCTGTCAGAGTTTGAGAAATAAGCTGCAACAGAATTATATGTAACAGAAAAAAAAAAGCAAAGGGAGATTCACATTTCAAGAATTCTCAGTTGAATTCTATCATCAATGCACAATGATGGCATTTGGCTATTCGTGACTTTGCAGTACCATATATTGAAGATGGATAACAAATTTTGAACATTCTTCACCAAAGTAAACTGCCATGTAGACCAATGGCAGCTCACAAAGATCTGGGGTTTTTTTAAACAAACTACATTAATTTTTTTTCTCAGCACTTCTAAATTTTTTATTTTCCTTTAGTCTCCAATGCATCCTCTTTGTTTCCTAAAAACAGAAAAAACAGAGTTGCTCTACATCCTTACTTCATCCTGAAATGTCTAGGTGCTGCAGTGCCATTATTCAGTTTCCTAAGGAAAAGAGAGTATTAGCAGTCTTTAACAAGCAGTCAGCATTATCCTACCCCCTACTTTCTCTTAAAGCTCTCAAACAAGATTCTGAGTCAGCAAGAAGGGGGAAAAATGCTTTTAATTAATGTGAACACTTAATCCAGGTCCACAGAATGACCAGCAATTACTGTAGCTACTCTGGGTCAATGGAGTTATAAATGAATGAAATCATGTTGCAGGGATAAACAGACTGCTTGCACTGCACAAGATTTAAGTCAAGATTTAATGTCTTCTCAGGCTAACTGGCTGAGAAAACTGGTTTTTTGGACACATGGACATACAAACAGAGCTCCATAGGATTAGCAGAACAGCTGCTATTATTACAGTTAACAACACCAATAATCTTTAATCACTTGAGAGTCATAAGGTATGTAGAACACTCTTAAAGAGCCTGTGATTTTGCAAAATAGCACGTAACAGCAAACAGCGGGTGATACCTGGCAACTATTAGCCCTGGGGCTGACAAGTGCAATCCCTGATCCATACTAGAAGATAATTTTTCCTCTATTTACAATCCAGTCATTAGAGTATGGGATTCTTTACTAGTCCTAAGAACTTCCTGACAGAATGATGAATCTGCATATTCTACACAAACTGTATCTGGTTGCATATTCATAAATGCAGGTACTAATAAATTTATGGCCTAGTACTTGAATTTCCTATTCTCATCCAAATCACTCTTAAGCTGCATATCTGTATTAATGACAGGTTCTTGTTTGCCTATTCCTTCTTTCAGAGACTGACAACATATTTCTGCTGACTCTCTTTCATTTTCAGACATGAATTCCCCTGTCTGTACGTTTGAACACAGCTACACACTTCATGTTTATACAGTCAAGTAATTTGACTTTACATAATTTTACTGAACATAAAATTACAGTGTATATAATAGACAAGACAAACTCGCTTCATAGCTGAAACTGTAGTGATGATTGCTTTGCAATTTCTTTTAATTGTTTCGAAAAATGCTTTTCTGGTTAGTAACTGTAACCCAGCATTTTAACATTGAGTATGCATGAAGTCACACAGACTTAGCTAGATGCTATTGTACCAGAGTAGTATTGCAGTGAAGAACTGGTATCGCACAAGTACCTTTGGACATGAAATTGCGACCTTTTTAAAGCATTGAATGTTATTTTTAAATAGTGAAATACTACACAGACTAACAACCATTTTCACATATTGTTTGTGCTTCACTTACCATTCTAAATCTAATGAGATGTTTCATATGCATAATTCCTTTGCAGTAGTTTTGTGGAAGCAAACTGTCATCCTGTCCTTTTATTACAGCAACCAAATCCCATAAATTTTTGCTGCCTCCTGGAGGCTAAAATTGTTAGGGAAGAAGAGTTTTATTACAGTAAAGTTCAAGAGAGAAACTTGAACTTATAAAGACATTAGAAAACATTTGTCAGTCAACTCCAAGAAATAAAATTTCAGATCATTTCAATATCAGAACCTTTATTATGAAAACATTAATTAGTTCAAGATACTACAAGTCGTTCAGTCTTCTTGAAGGCTGTAAAGATACAGTGAGATCCATAAACCTATTTGGTTATGGTTGGACATAGCTGAGGGCTTGCCATTAGAGTTTTCCCTTTTGCTCTCAAAGAAATACAAGCTATCTTGTGTCTACTGCTGGCACAAATCAACAGTCAGCTGCTGGCATGCAGAAGCTGACCCAGGACTTGTTAACCATTTTCTGTAAAGCAAAGGCATGGGCCAGGTAGAAAACAACTTCAAGGCTTGACTGCCACAACCTGGTTTACTATCTTAATATTAAATCTTAAAATAGACACATATAGTATAACTGTATATGCACAAAAAATTTTTTTAAAAATAAATTTTAAGCATTTCTATTGGTCTAGTCTTTGAATCAATCCTTCTGTAGAAATAGGATAACAGTTTAACATTGAACGGGGTCTAGAAGAGAGTGAGTATTTAAAAGCTTTGACCTAAAGAAGCTTTTCTAAGAATAACAGGATCACAAGTTTAGAAGTCCAATTATTTCTGAGCTGGTAAAAGGCATAAAATCCTACTCGGGAAACCTTCCCCCCACCCCCTGCCCTCCTCCCCCCACATCACCCAAAAAAACCCCCAAAAAACTATTCTCTCTTTTTTTTGTCCATTAAAACTCTTATTAGACTCCTCATAGTTTAGCACAATACCTCATTTTCTGGACTCATAAAGCACTGAGCATACCTGATCAAAAAAGCTTTTGTTCTCGGAAAATTCTAATATTCTTATAACAGTTTTACTCTCAAATCATCATGGGAAATCAAAATTTATAACTTCTATAAAACAAGGAATTCCATAAATATATTTTTAACAAAAGAGAAAATGTCTAAGTTTGAAATCAAGAAAGATTGTTTCAGCATTTCTGAGTCATACACTTCAATTTAGCTAGAACTCAAAACAAATATTTTGGATGAACTAGGTCTTTTTAGATCAGTGTTTTGACTTAAATTACTACAGTGCTTGACACAAGCTCCAGTAGTAGTAGAACCTGTAGTTCCAGGTGCTTTTGTCCTTGTTCTACCTCAAGTGCAGCTCCTATGCAGGTAAGCACTCACAGGAACCCATATTTTTAACTCATTTGCACTGAGAGGCTGCAGCAATTTATAGAAAATATTACTGTGCAGTGGAGAAAAGGCAATAGATGGATACTGAGGCACGCAGCATCAGGATCCACAGTTCCTAGAACATTAAGAGCAGTTTGGGCACAGACACTTGGGCAGTTCAAACCTTATCAGTAATGAGGGTGTTCTTTTGATTAATTAAAAATTTTAAAACTCTAACACAGTTTAATTAAACACATACTTTCATTTTCTTCAATAGCAAATTGTTGTGAAATTAACCTTTCCCACAGAAAATTATATTATTTCACTAATTTAACTTTGCAAAAAACTGGTTTGTTTTTTGCAAAGTTAAATTAGTGAGATTTGTTTTTCACAACTGACAAACAATTCAATCATGGACATTTTTATATGCAGACCTACAGACCTTAAGTTCTATAAGAAATAGAACTGGTTTCTGCCTATTTTCTAAGCTCCCTTCAAGAAAGAGAGAAAAAAAATGGTAGAGAAGAAAGAAATCTCAGTTTTGGAGACTGACTTCAGAAGAGAAAGTAATGCACACTGACAACATCCCTAAGTTTGCAGAATACTTACTGAAAAATATTCTGAAAACCACCGTAGTTTTTTTCCTTGAGGATTTCCTGACAATTTTTCCAATTCTTGTTTAATATCCCTGGAAACTTTACCACACAGTAAAGGAGGAGCGCCAGACTCCACAGCGCGATCTAACACACACAAAGATTTATTTATGAAATTAAAATAAAAACCAAAAGAATAAGAATAGTAACATAAAGCAAATGAAAACAATGGTTTATACAATTTGCTTACCTGTATTACCGATAATATCATCCCAACATCTATCTGTTATGACATTTATTTGTAGAGGGTTTATAAGAGGTGTCAATGACCAGAGCCTCACAGTGGAATCACGGGAGCAGGATGCCATAGTAAATGGACGACTAGGATGACATGTTAATCCTAGTAGAGAGAACATTTAAAAATGTAGTCAAATAAGTTTATCTAATAACCCGTTTGATTAAATTACTGTATAAATTTCAAAACATATTTGAATGCATTTCAATACAGAAATAAAACAAAATTTAAAAAATATTACCATATACATCTGCACCATGATCATAAACTGTGTCCAAACATGTTCCATCTCTTGTGTCCCAGACTCGAATTGTATAGTCCCAACTGCCAGATATTAGAAGGTAAGGAATTTCAGGATTCCACATAAGTCCCCGTACTGGAGCTGTATGTCCACTAAGAACATTTATACAAGCATCTTGTGTATAATCCCATATCCGAACAGTACTGAAACACGATAAGAGACCAGTCTCCATCAGATCACCTGTTGAAATATAATTATCTCCCTACTTCAGCACTATTTTAAGCTTCAAGTTTATCAGAATATTTATTTGCTTCACATCAAGGCTCAAACATTGTAGTGAAAGGGGCTAAATCTGGCTGGCGACTGGTCACCAGCAATGCTCCTCAGTGTTCAATGCTAGGGCAAGCCCTGTTCAATGTATGTTATTGACAAGAAGTTTGCTATCAAGTTGTTTCCTGTCATGAATCACTACACTGTGAATTAAGAGATTTTGCTTTAAGTGTAAACCTCTAATGAATGATAATGGGGAAAGCAATAGAAGCCAATACTCCAAACTTTACAAAATACCCTTTACAAAAATATGTTGTATACTCTGCAGGGAAGTGGCTTAGAATCATAAAAAAATGCTTCCTCCTGCTTACCATAGACTGATGTGCTCTCCCTCAAAAGCAATGTCATCAAAACAACAAAACAGAAGTATCTATTACTTATTGAAATTCTCTACAGATTCTACTTAAGTATACTTTTGAAAAATATCAAATAAGAGCAGGTCTTGCACCTGTTTCTTTAGACATAATGTAAACATGGGGTATCCTCCTTGTGCCTTGCAGTAACAGTATCAGGCACTGACCCTACTCTTGGGAAAGCATTTGGAAACTTGCACTACTACAGCAGTTGTGACAATTTTAGATAATGATCCTGCTGCCCAAATACTACATAAAGCTAAGAGCAAAGCTAAAGCCTGAATCTGAACAAGGCAGAGATTTAGATTATTAAACATTCACAACACCATTACAAGTAAAGATCTTAAGTTTCTTCAATAGTCCTGCTTGAGGTTCAAGTTTCCTAATAGTTCAGAAATACTAACCCGTCATCAGAGCCACTGCAGAGGATTCCTTCTCTGAGAGGAGACCACCGTACATGAAACACCTTTGCAGTATGCCCGGTAAAAACTTTCAGTGGTTGATCAGAGCTGGTTGCCAAGTAGTAAACACGAACATTTTTATCCTCACAACCAGTAGCTATCATATCTCTGCAAAATAAAACCAGCAAAATCACAGAGATTATCAATGCCCTTTTAAAGTAAAAAAAATTTTGTGCAATTTGCAACTATTTTTTTTAAAAATAGCGTATCTTTGCTTCTTCTTTGTCTCTTCAAGATGTAGCTGTTGATAATCCAACTAAATAAACTAAATCAGAAAAAAACCTGATAAAGATCCATTAGTTGCAATGGGGCATAGTATTTGCACTACAGTATGACCATGCACCCAATACACAATTCTTAATAGATTGAATTACTATACAAATTTTTTTTTTGACAAAATGTTCTCGTGTCATTTTTAGGAATTATCTACAAAATTTACATATAATCACAATGTATTTAGTTGTCTGCTACATCTTCACCTTAGCAGCCATCACAAGGACGCCAGTCTAAACCCCTCATTCCTGGTATTGAATGTCTGCTTTTTTACCCCCCCATTATATATTCAGCTAGATAATTTTTTTTCTCTCATCAATATGAAACAATCCTCCTTTGAAAGTTAAGGTGATCAATGAAATATAATACTGGGAATAGAGAGCTGCTATAGGCATATCCTACTGTGGAACAGATAATTCCAATGTTTTACTCTCACAGTGAGTATCACATTCTAGATAACTTTGTGTTACTTTGCTGGTAATCAATTTAAATAGTAAATATTCTCAATTCTTTGGGTAAATTTTTACTTACTTGTTGTTTTGACTCCAGTCACAGCCAAACACTGCAGCTGGATGTTTGTACTTGTGAAGAACATTGCCATCAATGGTTCGAATAATACTGAAACCAATTACAATGTATTATTATAAGCAAAAATACATTCTGAGTAGGCTATCCAAAATTAAATTTTATTCTGTGCAAATAAGCCAGATAGCAAAAAGATATACACAAAGAATAGGAGAAATAGCCACAAACAATATCAGCCCCTCAATTACAACATCTAACTGGATGTTGACTGTACAACATCTAATTCCACTTCATTATCTACGTTTCTTCAGAGGGGCTTTAAAGATGTTCAGTGTAGTACCTCTATCTTGAAAGAATCCCAATAGCCCGAAATCAAAGTTGTAGTCATGGCTTTAAGGTAGAAATAGATCTTTTTGAATATAAAAAAAAAAAAAGAAGTTGATTGTTTTCTAAAATTTCTGCCCATTATGTCTGAGCTGGAATGACACAGGTAGCAGCAGAAAAAAATTAAGAAGGATTTTTAAAATGTGCTGAAACACAATATATGCAAAATTGGTCTCAATGGATATTCATGTGTTTTTAGAAATGATGTATTATACTCCTGTGATAGTACACTTGTAAATACTTCAATCTAAAATAGTACTTTTTAGTCCTTGAAACAACAAACTAAAAAAAAAAAAAATTAAGACAAGCAAATCGGATGGCTTTTGAAAAGTGTCCCCTACAGATAAGAAACACAGGAGGATATTCTTGTCCAAATAAAAATCAGTACTTAGTTTCACTATCAGAGTGTCTTAGGCACTACTCCTTTTGAAAACATTTCCTTAATTTTTTTCTTAAAATCATGAAAAACATACCCTAACAAGTATAGAAGACTAACATAATTCAAATTTTCTCCAGTAAGAAAAGTTTTATAATTAATTACTGAGAGTCGTGTCAAAATTTATGGACTTGAGAAATGCATTTAGCAGTTTTTTTTCTCTTCCAGTAACACTCACCAAAATCCATCACTGCTGCAGGTTGCTATTCTTTTGGAATCTTTATGACTCCAGGCAATGCAGAAGATTCCATTCTTTCCATGCTTCAAAAAATGCAAAATACCTATCAATAAGAAATAATTCACCCCTTTTTCTCTCATCTATTGACTCATCTTTTTTACTTTATTCTCCTATGGGCTTCAGCCCTTTTCCCCCAGTACAGCATACTGTACAAAACCACATTATAATGAGTACCCAATACAGCTGGATGTTTGAGAATCCAAGTCCAAAACATTGGGAATATGGAGATAGGTAGTAAAACCACTGTAACCTCCAAGATACAAGTGACAAAACTGGGTCAAGCTGAAGAATGAGCAATCCATAACTATATACACCTGAACCTTAAAGAACACTGTGGACAATCAAGAGGCACCTTTGGGCCTTGGGACAACTGGTAAAGGGATGCGAAGCACAAGTTGTGTTCTCTTCTGTTCTGCCAGTTGCAGGGAATGATGTGGCAAGAAACAGGAAGATCATGCAGATGAACATCTGGATTTGATACTGGTGTTACCAGCACAATTTTGGGAGCTTTGATCATGGGTCAGTTTATACAATACCAAGCCTGCTGGCAACAAATGGGGTCCACCTGTCTCAAAGGAGAAAAAGGATCTTAGTTTAGGAGTTTGTAGGGCTCACTGAGAGACCTTTAAACTAGATTGGAAAGAGGCCAGGGCCAGAGGCTTGCCAGAGAGAAGGTGTAGGGAAGGAGAGAACAATAGAACCCACTCTAGTAGCATAAGGAGGCTTAAGAGGCAATACCTGGAGCAAGCACAAGCAGCCAAAGACATAATCACTAGACAGGACTATGGGGCATCCCTTTGCACTTTCACTGGGATGTGGACACAACCAAATACTTCTATAAAGTGCCTGTAACCCAACACAAACAGTATGAGGAACAAACAGGATGAACTAGAGATCTGTGTGCAGTCACAGGCCTTTGACCGCACTGTGATTACAGAGACACAGTGGGATAGCTCGCATGACTGGAATGTTGCCATGAATGGCTACACACTGTTTAGCAAAGACAGATCAGGAAGTGACATTGGTGGAATTTCCCCCTGTGTGAGACAACACTTAGGATGTATCAAGCTCTGTCTTGGGGTGGATGACAGGCAAGTTGAGAGCTTATGGTTTGGAGAAAAGGGTAGACACTGTTGTGGGTGTTTGCTATAGGCTGCCTCATAGGGAAAAAGAAGTGGATGAGGCCTTCTATAGCCAGCCAGAAGCAGCCCCAAAGTCACAGGCACTGGTTATTGTGGGGCACTACCCTGACATCTGCTGGAGAAGCAACACAAGTGAAGCACAAACAGTCCAAGAGATTCCTGGAAAGTGTTAATGACATCTTCCTGTCATAGGTAGTGGAGGATCCCACAAGGAATGTTGTGCTGCTTGAACCTCATACTAACCAACAGGGAAAGCCTTGTGGGAGATGTGAAGGTTGGGGGAAACCTTGGCCATAGTGACCATGAGACTGTGGAGCTCAGTATCAGGCAAGGTGGAAGGAAGATGGGCAGCAAGTAAGATACAATCATGGACTTCAGCAGAGCTACCTTTAGTCTCTTCAGGGATTTTCTTTGAACAGTTCCATGGGAACACATCTTGCAGGGAAGAAGGGTCCAAGAGAACCAGTGATATTCAAGGATCACTTCCTCCAGGCTCAAGAGCAATGCATCCCAAAGAGCAAGAAATTGAGTAAAGGGGGCAAGAGATCTTCATGGATGACCAAGGAACTCCTGTCATTACTTAAGTGCAAGTAGGAAATGCATAGGAGATAGAAGCAGGGTCAGGACACTTAGAATTAATATAGAGAGGTTGTTAGAATAAGTAGAAATGAGATAAGGAAGACCAAGGCCCATCTGGAATTAAATCTGGCCAAGGATGTCAAGGACAACAAGTAGGGCTTCTTCAGATCCATTAATACCAAAAGGAAAACAAAGGATAATGTAGGCCCATTACTAAATGGAGGGGAGACCCTGGTAACAGAGGATGAAGAGAAGGCAGAGTTATTGAACACCTTCTTTACATCAGTCTTCACCAACAAGACCAGCTCTCAGGAATCTCTGACTCAAGGGACCAGCATAAAATAATGTTGGAAGGAAGGCTTTCCTTTGATCAAGAAAAATTGGGTTAGAGAACACACAGACAAACTTGACATCCAAAGGTCCATGGGCCCTGACAGGATGAATCCACAATTGCAAAACAAAAGTTCTGGTTATCACCACAGTGAGGCTGCTGGTGGTCATCTTTGAAAGGTTGTGGAAGTCAGGAGAGGTGTCTGAAGTAAGGACTGGAAGAAAGCAAATGTCACTCCAGTCTTCAGTAAGAAAGAGGAGGACCCAGAGAACTACTAGCCAATTAGCCTCACCTCAATCCCTATAAAGGTGTTGGAGTGCCTCATTCTGGAGGCCAGCTCTATCCACGTGGATGACAAGAAGGTGATGAGGAGCAGTCAGCATGGATTCACTAAAGACAAGCCACATTTGACCAGCCTGATTGCCTTATACAATGAAACAACTGCCTGGATGGATGAGGGGAGAGCAGTGGGTATTGCCTGCCTTGACTTCAGCAAGGCTGTCAACACTGGCTCTCACAAAGTCCTCATAGGCAAACTCAGGTAGTGTAGACTGGAAGAGTGGACAATGGGGTGGATTGAGAACTGGCTGAACAGCAGATCCCAGAGGGTTGTAATCTGTGGCACAGAGTCTAGTTGGAGCCCTGTCACTAGTGGTGGCCCCAAAGGTTCAACACTGGGCCCTGAATTGTTCAGCTTGTTCATCACTGACTTGATGAAGGGGCAGATGCCTCCTCAGCAAGTTCACAAAGTCGAGAGGAGTGGCCGATACCTCAAAGTGCTGTGCAGCCCTTCAGAGGGACCTTGGCAGGTTGGAGAGATGGGCAGAGAGGAACCAACTGAAATTCAACAAAGCCAAATGCAGGGTCCTGCACCTGGGGAGGAATAACCCCAGGCACCAATTCAGGCTGGGGGCTGAACTGCTGGAAAGCAGCTCTGTGGAGAAGGACCTGGAGGTGCTGGTGGACACCAAGCTGTCCAAAAGCCAGCAGTGTGACCTTGTGGCCAAGGGGCCAATGGCGTCCTGGGGTGCACTAGGAAGAGCATTCCAGCAGGTCAAGGAATGTGATCCTGCCCCTCTACTCAGCCCTGGTGAGGCCTCACCTGAAGGGCTGTGCCCAGTTCCGGGCTCCCTAGCACAAGAGAGACATGGAGCTCCTGTAGAGGGTCCAGTGGGGGGCAACAAAAATGATTTCTCTTACAAGAAAAGGCTGAGAGAGTTGGGCCTCTTCAGTCTTGAGAAGTCACAACTGAGAGGTGATCATTAATGTCTGTCAGCCTCGAAGGGAGGCCGTCAAGAGGATGGATCCAGGCTCTGCTCAGCGGTGCTGAGCAATAAGACAAGAGGCAGTGGGCAGAAACTGATGTATGGGAAGTTCCAAGTGAACACGAGGAAGAACTTCTATACTGTGTACGTGGCCAAACACTGGAACAGATTGTCCTGAGAGGTTGTGGAGTCTCCCTCTCTGGAGATATTCCAGAACCATCTGGACACAGTCCTGTGCAATGTGTTCTAGGATGGCCCTGCTTAAGTAGGGAGGTTGGACCAGATGACCCCCTGTGGTCCCTTCCAACCTTACTCATTCAGTGATTCTGAATAAAGGTGAGTTACTTGTTGGAATAATGAAGTTAGTGGGCATGAAAAATTATGGTATGAGAAAATTTAAGTGAGACGTGTATCAGATATTTAGTAGCACAAATGCAAATATCAGTGTCAGAATCCCAGAACTCCTGAAGGTAGGTATATTTGTTTTCTGCTCATACCTGTCCTCACTCCCCCACCTCTCTTCTTAAAGAGCATCCCTTGAACATTGATGCAGATCCTACAGTTAAATAATTATGTCTGTATAATCTGAAGATCACAGCTATATACTAGGAATACACGAAATAGTGTAAAATACTACAGCATAGTATTACACAGCTCCTTCTGCCAATAAAAATTATGCTACTATTTCAGGACTTAAAAATGCCTGGATAGATTTCAGGTAATACAAGGAAAGCTGCTAAATGAGTCATACTGCTTAGTGTGCTGCAAAATGGAGCTTTATTGATCTAGACTTCAGGGACTGAAAGTTTTTTCTGGCCCTTATGTTTGAAAATACAGAACACAGTTTCCATTTTGATGCTGAGTCTGTTTGTCCATATTATGTTTATACAGTCAAGAGGGAATCAGCTATGCTTTTGCCATGTATCCCTACAGGACAAATTTTAAGATAATGGAGTCCATCTGGTGCTTCACCACTCTCATATCACAAATCCAGTCTGAGGGAGTAAAAATACTTCTGCCACACACATAAACTGGCACCCACATAATTCTATAGATTTTTATACTACAGCACCTTTTAAAAACATATGAACTTTGGCCAACTCTAATTATGGACACTAGAGGGAATGACTGACTTACATTTCACATAGACAAAAAAAGAAGTAATCTCATCTTACCTCACTGAATCTGGTTATAATTTTGCCTTTTCGAACATCCCAGATAAAGCCACCATTTCTGGATGTTCCACCCGCTATGCAGTTCAGATTTCCTTTGAAGAAAGATGTTTGTAAAATATTACAATAATTATAAAATCACAGTATTGCTTGATTGTGGTTCTACTTTAAATTGAAAAAATGTAATATGAACAGAAGAGACCAATGGCACATGAACATGAGTTTTCCATAGTTTAAGGCCAGCATTTGCTACTAAGTCACAAACACCAATTTCAATGAAAGCCTGACCTGTTTTTCTACATTCCTGTTTTGAGGAATGGTCAAATAAAAACTGTATTGCTGTAAAAAGTATCTTAATGCCTGCTGAAAGTCTTGCATGTAAGAAATTAATGATCATGATGCATATGACTCAAAATGAAAGAGAGGTAATCTCAATGTTTCAAGCTTAAAGTTGTAGCAACTAGAGCATTTTCCTTTAAAGTTCCCTATGTATTAAGACAAATCATAAAAATGAGACACAACATCTAAGAGTATTTTGTTTTCTTAACTGTGCACCATTGCTGCATCTAAGACCATCAGGAATGTACCTGAATCTGTAACCACACTCAACAGGGTTGAAAATCTGAGTAAAAAACTCCATAGTGAGAACCTGAAAATTCAATTCAGGTCTAATCCAAAAGTCACCAAATTCTCTTCACCACAGTGACTCTCTATCCTAATATAGATATGCTTTTCATAAAAGCAGATTTATAGGAAAGTTTTGATTGTTATTTTATTCCAAGCTTCAGAGGCAGAAAAGACAATCTATGCAGAAGGAGTCTAGCAAGGTAAATATATAAAATGGGAATAGACTCAGGTAGGAGAATTATGGGGGAGAAAAAAGAAAAAGGAGTAATCACTTTTTTCAAAGGCCTTCTGAGACCAAACAAACGGTGGCATGCATTAGATTATATATTAGGAACAAAGTACAAGGCAGGTAGGAACTGTCTAGGAGCAAGGTGAAAGAAGCAGCAAAAGTTCTGGCTGGGAGGGACAGGAGCTTTTGGACAGGATGGCAAGGAACAAAGTTGAAGCATTCAACTTCCAATTTATCTACTTTTTTTTTAAAAACAAAACCAAAAAGCAACAACCCCAAACCCCTCCTGCAGCAAAAAGCTATTCATTCAGTGTCAGATATAACTACAAATTGAATTTAAACTTCAAAGCTAAACAACCAAACATAAGCACTGTATTTCATATTGCCATAATTTCCATGTAGCAAGACAAATTATTTGTGAAGAGAAACAAGGTCCAAGAGACTCTCTGAAATGAAGAAGTGCAAATTCATTTCACATATGCAGACTACATTAAGCTTCCCATCACAATATTTTTCTCTTATCAGTTATTATTTCTTAAGAGTTTAAAAGTGCAAGTGAGAACAGAGAGATAAATTATTTAGATTTTTTAAAAATGCATCTGCTGTCCAAAGAAATAAAACACAACAAGGAAGTCAACCTATCGGCAACTACTGACAAATATCAGAAGTGTATTTTCAGGTACACCAAAGAGGGTTGCAGAACAGTTTTGAAAACAAAATTTCCCACTGACCCCAGTGATTTCTCTAAGAAAAAGCAGATGTTTTGCAGAAAAGACACTTTCTATTCTAATAGAGTAAAAGCAGAGTTCTTCAGTGATTGGACTCATACACAAAGAAGGAAGAAGAGGAACTAAATACGTATGTTGCACTATTTCAGCTCAAAATATAATCTGAATTCCTTTAAGTAACTGCTTCTCATGCAAAGCAAGTCATTTTGTCATTTGCATAACATCATGTTAGATATGTTCTGGAGATTTTCCTCCCTCCATTCTGAGTATGAAATACTGGGAGCATTACTCAGAAGGGTAAGCTTCAGCAAGGTCTGAAGCATTGAGTTCTGCCGGTTTCAGAGATAATTAAGTTTTGTTTAAACCTTATACGATGCCCTTCTATATAAAACTAATACTTTTATATGACAAATTTTGCAGTCAATGCTAATTCAAAGAACATTTAGACATACAGCAAAATATTCTTACCTGGAGCCCAAGAAATGGAATAAATAACCCCCTCATTACCAGGAGATGTATAAACCGCTGATAAAGTATTTATGTCCCAAACTTTTATTGTGCCATCAAATGAAGCTGTAGCAAGAAGATCAGGGTTATCAGGTTTGAATTTGCAATCAAAGATGGTCTCAACATGTCCCTTAAATGAAACAAATATTTAATCCATTTTTATTACATTTGATGTTTTTCGTAAGTCCAACTCTAGATCAAACTCTAAAATACATTGTATTTAATTCACCTGTCAGGTCAATTGAGAGTTCCAAAACCCCTGTATATTACAGCTTTTCAGTCAAAAGTAAAAGGCATAAAATAACTTGGACTATAACATGCTCTTTCAGAGATTATTATTAAAACCAGAAAAATTCTTTCCTGAAACAACAGGGTACACAGTGCCAGGAATGTGTTAGCATTTTCTGTTGGAACTAAGTTGCTAAAAAATTGAATTTAAAAAAAAATAAGAAAAAAAAAGTTTATTTTTAAAAACAGGAATAGTTTTTCCCTTTTGGTAAAAAGTACCTGACTGAAAAAATAAAGGTCTGTATGTTGAACATATTCTATAAGTTGTCTAGTACCCCACTGAATATTCTGTGTTTCTAGATGCAGTATATGCTCTATTGCAGTTTAAACTTCAAACCATTAGAGATTTCAAGTATCAATTGGTTGTTTTCCAAGACATGCATTTGTAGAATTCAAGTTGGCAAATATATGAAACAAGTATTACGTAAGGATTTTTTTTAAGCCTCAGCTGCTTTACAGAACCAAATCCAATAAAAATGGAAAGAGAAAACCAACCAGCACCCTCTATTCAAACACATATGGGAGTACAGCTGAAAATTATTTGGGTTTTGTTTGTTTGGGGTTTTTTTCAATGAAAAAGGAGAAGAGAAAAATCATCAAGAACCTCAATAACCAAAAGCCTGCTGAAGAAGAGGGTCATCTGATATGTGTTAAACACATTTCTGAATTTCAGGTTCAAAGAAAATTTAATAATTCAGTCTTTGTAATGTTAAACTGAGTGCCTTCACCATGTATCTCTCAGATTTGACTCAAACTTTTATTCTGAATTATAGAAAACCTGCTAGAGAAAATTTCTGAGAAGACCATCAAACTAAAATTTCAGTTTAAAAAATAAACAAACAAAAACCAAGTCCTTAAATCTTTACTTCTGGTTTAAAACAAACTGTCAGAATACTTCCAACAGAATTCAGTCATCTGCAAAAAAAGTTACTTTAAACTTCAGAACTGTCATTTCGTTTCCTAGAAATTTAGGCTCTTTTTAACAATAGAAACTGCTTTACAGTACTGCAAAGATTTCATTCTCCAGTTTCTTGCTGTTAGAAGAAACTGCATAAGCCAAATAAACTCTCATTTCAAAGACAGAGATGAACCATACCAAATCTCTAAGGAAATCCCACTTTTTGGCTCCCATGTCATAAAGCCCCACTCCACCATCCATGAAGCAACACACGGTATGACCAGGAGGAAGGGAAAATGCTTGGTTTTGGGTTAAAGTTGGAGGAGGAACAGCCTCACTTGTCGAAGATGTATGGTGATTTTTAGTAGGACACTGTGATGAACGTGCTTAACAATATAAAGCAAAAGACAAAGAGAGAAGATTATTTCTTATTTCAATAATAAGTAAACTTATAAAGAGTAAAATGCTTGTATTCTTATGAGATTTAAAACAAAAGAAATGGAGAATTCCTGTATGAAGCCTGGCCTACTAAAGAAGGACCTTATAAAGTGATTGATTCTTTATGTATTTGTTTAGGCCACTAGCAGCAGAAGGTACTTTAATGAAAAACTAAATAGCTGACCAACCTTACAGAGACTGATTTGGACATAACAAGACTCATAAATAAGATTTTCTTAAGTTGCAGCCAGTACAATGAATAACAATCAAAATTACACTTACACTTTTTCTTTGGAGGAGAACTTAGCACATGCAAGCCATGGAAACCAGTTTGCTTCAATTTAAAATTATCTATAGGTGTTGTACGTGAAACATTCCAAACACGTAACACACCAACCTGAGAATCTGAGGTTAAAAAAAAAAAAAAACAAACAAAACAGAGGTACGTGGTTTGGGGACTGATTTGTGCAAAAATACAACAATGAATTAAACTTCAAGTCCTAAGAAGAATTTTATAAGCAGGTACTGTCAACTCCATATAATCACAGAATAGTTAGGGTTGGAGAGGACCTCTGGAGATCATTTAGTGAGACATCCGTGGCACCCTATTTATCCTCCATTTACCACCATGGCCATATCACTATTAACAACAATCATTATTAAAATTATCTATTTAAACATAGATAAATTCTATGGAACCTCTCCCATTATAAAATATTCTGCCAGTCTTAGTTGCCTTATTCGTTAGTTCAACCTGAGCCATAATGTCTATGATTTAGAAAAGAAGGAAATAGATTCCTTTCTTCTTTTAATTTTTTAAATCTTTGAAGTGACATCAATTAGTAAAATGCATTTTTATTCCTATTCCCAAAGGAATTAATATATTTGTTGCTAAAGTGTGCATGAGAAAAATATTATTTAGCATAAAAAATAAGAGAAAGTCAAATATTTATGTAGCTAAAATTTTTAAAACATGTAAAACTGCTTAGTGTAGTTTTATTATTTTCCAGTTTAGTGTTATGGTCTTGTTTTGTACAATTCATGTATGCTTCTACTTGTAAAAATGTTACAAAACAGAAAAATCAAACTTGGAGTATCAATTTTGAAGACCAGTTCTGTATTATCTTTGTATAAATCAGGAAATAAAGCCTTACCTCCAGTTATAAACATTCCAGGTGCACTAGAAACCCAGGCTAAACACTGAACAGATGCTGCTGCACTGGGAAAACTAAAAGTTGTGATGCAAGACAGAGATTCAGAATCAACTAGTCGAATACCATTATGTAAATTAGCAACAAGAAGGTAATCAGTTGACAAAGGGTCCCACTCCAGAGCTGTAACTGGATCCTCTTCATCTGTTCCTTCAAGAGATTCTGGTCTTAAGACATGTTTCTGATTTTTAGAACCTTTAAAGTGCACAAGAAAACAGATTATTTAAAAATTAAATCAAGTATTTACTTTCAGTAGTTACAAGATTGACAAACATAATTTTTTCTCTCTTCCTGAAGTTTTCACTAGCCTGCTCTCTTGTCTGCACCAGTGAAATTAATGAAGCTGTCTTTGCAGAGTATTTCTAGAGTATTTCTTTTTCCATCAGATTTGACTTCATGTTCAATACAGCAAAAAACAGAAACAGCTGTCAGGTTTATTAACATAATTTTACAGGAAAGGAAAGTATGTTAAATCATATATATAGTTCTAATAATTTCTATGAGTAAAGGTCTGCAGCACAGCATAATATACAATCCATTTGAGTGTAAGTAAATCTGCACACCACAGCAAATACAGGCAAAATGAAGGTAGTATGAACCAGAAAACCATTGTGGCAGTAAAGGTTTTTCTGAACAACCTTTTTTTCTTCTTTAAAACTATGTGTAAAACTATGAAGTTTTATAGATTATAGAATTATAGATTTATTATAGATTTATAGAATCTTTATAGATTCTGTAGGCAAATCAGACCATTAAATATCTATTCTGACACCTATAAAAAAGATGACATATTTCACTTGATGATCCATATTGACAAAACCCACAATTTTTAACATCACATTTATCTCCCACTTTTATTTTTACAGAGAGATTAATCTTAGTTTTATAAGATATTGTACAGTCTGAAAGAAATAGATCTGTATTTTTGAAGTTGTGATCTTATACTAGAAAAAAAAAATTACTGCTTTTCTAGAAATAAGGAATTGACATCTTCCATTATTCAGCTACAATCTAATTTTCAGTTTTAGTACTGGTTCATATACATTACATCTAGGGCAACTTTATAAAATCAGGTACCAGAAATGAGAGAAATAATTTAAGACTGCACAACAATTAACAGCATAAACCAGTATCTTGATTCCATTTTTTTCCCTCTTCTGAATCATTGAGAATAACATCAAAAGTATAACTGCTTTAATTTGCCAAAAATGTGAGGATTCTCACTTTTTTAAACAATGTCCTCTGCTTACATTTCAGCTCACCTTTTTGTTTTACTGCAAATCAACATTGAAATGAAAAACAAGAACAGACAACAAAGCAGAATTTTCATTTTTCAGTTAGTTATACTAGTCAGAACTAAAAGCAAAAAGTCCTTGAGTGATTGAAACCAGCCATATTCAAACATTTGAGCCCCAAGAAAGCACAATCAACTGGTGGGAGAGTATGAGAGAGTATGTATCTAGGAGCTATTCAGTTTTACCAGTGTTTCCAAAAAAAGAGGCTAAAAGCAAACCTCATGCTGTTAACTTTTGTTTTCTGTTAAAAAAAGACTTGCACAGTATGAATCATGCAACTGAGTCACAGGTCATTTAAGTAAGCTGTGCTTATTTTGATAACAAATGAAAGGGAAGATAGTACAAAACATTTAGCTCTATATGACTGCATTGAATCTCCCTAAAAATTGGGTACTAATCTCAAATTCTTGCATATTTTTTCTTTACACTAGATGTTCTGATACATTAATGGATAGTCTAGAGTTAATAAAAAAGAAAATACAGTCGTGGGAGAGAAAACTAAGTAGGTAACAACAGTGAAAAAAACATTGTGTAGTCTGCTATTTATGCAGAAAATTTTCACTCAGCTGCAAATAAACTTTCAAATTTTATTTCTCTATTGGAAATGAAGAATCTTATGCATGTTGAGAACAGGAAACGGCTTGTATGTTTGGTTTTATTTAAAATTTTAAAATTATTTTAACAAGGTTGTGTAATATTATAATAACAAAGAAAACTATCCTAAATACAGAGAAAGGCAGAATTCCTGTGATAATCTAATCTAAATTTCAAGTTGATGCAACTAGTTTTATCCTCAACAGTAATAGATAATTTTCCTTAAACAATTTTTTACAGCAACTTGAATTGTGGTACATACAAAACGGCCACTGCCTAAATTTTTTTAGCCTACATTATCTTTTCAGTTGCAGAACATAATTTTGATATTTTAAATATTTTTCTTATTATTTCTGTTTTCATAGTCAAATCATTCTAGATAGACTTCATGAAAAGTCTCAGTCTGATAAATACTTAGATGTTATCATAATAAAATCGATTTATTTTTCCCAATGCCAGTGCTAATTCAATCAGCACTACAGAAGCAAGGGCATCTATTCTCTGTGACATCCTGTGTGACAACTTAGTAGAGTAAACTGAAGTAAAATAAATTTTGCATGGCTGTTGTAGAACAACTCTATGTAAAATTAACACATTATTCAAAGAAAAGTATTTCTCACTAAGTTGTAAATCAGTTTTCAATCGAGGAAAAAGAAGTAGGAAAAAAAATTGAAATAGTCAACTTAATACAGATATCTGTCTTTGAAGAAAATTATGAAAACAAGTGAAATTTTACCTTCGAATGAGCTTATCATCATGACACTTTCTTAGCAGAGAGCTAGACTACTTATAAAGCATGCACAAATGTGTGTGGCGGATTTCAGACAAAAGGAGATAAATATTTTCCCATCTATCCCTTGACAGAACAGAACCATGAAGATAATATTAAGAGTGACATGAGATTCTACCTATAAAATTGCAGAGGACTCTGGAATATGAAACAGAGGACTCCACAATAAATGCAAAAGTAAGTAAGTAAATAAAAGATTCAAGTCTTTCCATTCAGAAGAATAAACTTACAGAGAAATATAGCTCACTAGAAGATCATGGCTGTTATCACTCTCCAAAAAAATGTGTTTATTGTAGTTGTCAAAAAATTGTAGTCTTATCTTGGTCACAAAAGGGAGGAGATATAAAGAAAATGCTCTGCATTCTTTATCTAAGAAACCATATTTTTGTGATACGGTAGGAAGTAGGAATATTATGAATCAAGATCAAGTTTTATATATGTACCTACATTTTAGAATCTATTTTTAAAAGTGCAGAGTTACATGCATACAGAAAAACAAGAGATAAATATATAAAAATAAATATTTTACCGTATGAGTTTTTACCTGGTTGAAAAATAGACAGGCTTCCATCAGTATGTCCAAATACCACCTTTCCTTTTTTCTTTGGATGCCATCTAAACAGACTGATATCTGACAAGAAACTATGTGCTTCTCTATGTACAGTTACTCCGCTGTCAGGTCCTGAGATAGTCCAAATGTAGAGTGGACCTCTGTGGGACACAAATGCAACTGCATCACCTGCATTCCAGCACCAGCTAAGTGACGCAGGAACTCCTGAAACATACAGGTAAACCTTGTAAGAACCAGGATACGAAATTCAGTGTAGTATTCCTTGGCCTAGTATCAGCAATTGTCTTGAAAAACAGTAGAAATAATTGTTCTACACAAAAATTACTAGACTGAAATTTAGAGAACTGTGTGAACATCTTACGGTATAAAAGTAAACTCCAGAGTTCCATAGGCAGAAAGTAAAATTATTTCCCAAATTACTTTTATACTAGTTTGATGGGCCATATTTAATGATATCTATACTTCATCAGTGCCAAAGACAATCACACATTTGAAAGAGGATAAGCCTGATCCTGCAAACAATACTTTCATTCACCATTATGTTTTACTGTAAGCTATTTGCTACTAAGCTAGTAAAATACTGAGAATTTCAAAATGCCTATTTCAGCAAAATATGATGAAATTTAGAGATAAATATAACAGAAGCAGTTATTTGTGACAAAATTTGAAAGCTAGCTCTGTAACAAAAGGGAACTTTTGATAGCTTCCTTCTGGATACATGACAGTTTTAGTTCAGTTGCTTAACACCAAAATGTAGGCAGTCCTATTTAAGAATTTTGATCTTAATGTGTCCAACCCTCATCATCCTCATAATTTAGTAATGGGTGCCTAAAGGAATAAATGACAGTAAGACAAATTCCTCAAGCTGAAAACTTAAAACTGTATTTAGACACTTTTACCTGGCAATGTAAAAGGGACTAAAAGAGAAACCAATTGATGGTTTAAACATATTATCTTAAATTAGTTCCTAAAAATATTAAAATAGTAATAACACTTCTTTCATGTGTAGTCATTAGCTGAAGTAGATTTTTAAACAAGCAATGTATTGAAAAATAAGTACCAGCATTTATATTCATGCATAAGCTGATACAAAATTTCTTTTAGAATAGATTTAATCACTGTAGAGTTTTCTTTTGCATGATATGCAAGATGTACAAGATTTCCAGAGGTATCCCTAAATGCTCTGGAGAGAAAAGAGTAAGGAGTCCCAAAACAGTTTATTAGATCCTGGGATTCTGACAGTTCTTGGGTTGCACTCACTTTCTAAGAATGAAAATGTAAGAGTCAAGGACACTTGATGAGATTGACTGTAAGAACAGAAACACAGGTACTGGTTTTGACTAAACGGAATAAATCAGAACTGGGCAGGGAAATATAACTGTAACACAGATGCTTAACCCCCTAGACTTGTAATACAATCTCCAGCAGTTCTAAGGCCTGAGACAAGATTCAAGTAGACAAGCATTAGGGTATTTAAACAAAAGCTGTTGTTCAAATTCACTGATGATTTATACTTGAATCTGTTAAGGCTACCTTTTATTTGCTTTCATTTAGCTAAAGTTGTCATGAAATTTATTATTTTAAAATTTAATTATTTATCCTTTTATACAGTGATGAAAACAATGTTGGTTTTGTTTTTTTTTTCTCCCCTGCTCAACAAGAAATCACTAGCAAAGTTAATTCTTGAATTGGTCAGCGTCTTCAGAGAAAAAGAATAACGTCTTTCTTTACCAAATACAAGATGGTTCACAGCAATTTACTCAAACACACTATCATTATTTCCTAGAATAAACTGCAACAAATCTGACAAGAATATTGTGTTAGGCAATTGTTAAAACCCCGGCCTACCAACTATAGAGTTTACACGACATCAAGTATTTCTCATATCCATGGATCAAGCTGTATGAATCAAATAGATCTCCATGTCTAAAATACCTTTTGTATTGTCCAGCTTGGCCACAACTTTCTGTTCATTCACATTCCAAATGATCACTAAACTATCTGCACTGGCACTTGCAAACATGTCAGGGTTGTGGGGACACCAAGATATAGCTGTGATTGTCTTCTTATGCTCAGACATAATCGCATGAAGCTTGAATTCATTGTATCGGTGATCCAGCTAAACAAATAGTAAAATTCATTTTAGAGACACATTTTTTGTAAACTTACTTTAAGTACCTTTGGGTTGGAGAATATTTCATATAACAGTATTAGACTTACAGATGAATTTCTAATGCATTAACAATTGCCAGTACCTCACATCTCAATAAAATAAATTCTCATACATTTGACTTGGACCGAAAGGTTGTCCAATATCCAACTATTCAAAAACCAGTTTTACATCTATCCTCTTGTCACTTATAAATTATTATATTTCATTGAGGAGTGTACTCAAACAATCCTAAAATGCTTTATTTATAGGCATGGTAACAATAATTTACTAATCTCCAAGGGATTAATCAGGATAGAAAATAAAAATGAGTTTGAAATCCTCATTTTTTAAATTACTTCCTACAGTTAAAAATATATTAAAAAAAAAATGCCCAAACATGACACAGTAAATTTTGTTTATTTTAATCCTACTACCAGTATAACTCTTAAAATTACAGTAAGTGCATCCTGTATTTCCTCATGTATTTCTCAATCTGAAAATTCTATGTCACAGCATTTCTATTTTTTAGTTAGGTGTTGATGTACAGCAACTGTAAACTTCAGAAGACCACAGTGCTGAGGAGGTCAGGCTCCAAATCAAAAAAAGGTGGGACACTGAATCCACAACTTTGAACCATTTTAATCCACTGTGCAAAAGACTATTTCATACTATAGCTTCAAATGGAATTGTGTAATTGCTTCATTTCTCCCTCAGAACCCAGTCTTCTATCACTGAACTTCATTCATCTCAAATGTTTGTTGCACTGTGAGCCTGTCTTCTAAAAATAATTCTTGACACATACAACTTTGGGGGTATCTTGAATGGAATACTGAGCTTTACACAGACATCTTCTCAGCAGCAATCACACTTCCAAAAGCATTGCAGAAACATTTGTCGAAAGGGTTCAAAGTGTGATCAACAGCAACATAAAAACGTAACTAGTCTGATAAACAAGAATAATCTTACCTGATAAATATAAACAGCAAGGGTAGCACAGTAGGCAAATCTGTCCCCACTAGCAGCACATATATCCTTGTTCCATGGCTGACATCCAGCAGCTAAAAGTCCCACTTGTTTAACATGTGACATTTTTGCCTTTAAAACAGAAATTCATTAGGCTACAAGATGACAGAATATTAAAGAATAAAATAATACGTTTCTGTTCCCATAAATAATTTATACATGTCTACTTTAAAAATATAACTCGCCTGAGGTACAAATGAATGTATTTGAAACAAAGCCAAGCGGATGTTCAGAGGCTTCAGTGCCACACAAGAAAGCGTGTCTAATACCATTCACAAGAATCCATTTGGAAGAAAAGGGAGGGGGGGGCGGGGGTAGGCAGGCCATAAAAACCTGAATAGTTCTTGATTTGTACTAGCTGAAACTGTTCATCACATTCATTTTCTTCTGCGGTCTGGTTCAACACTTTCTCTATTACAGTTTAATGCCTTCTCTGCTCTCCCGTTCATCTCCCACTGACAGTCAGACAAAATAAACCATATACTAATAGTTTTAAGTAAAACCAACATGTAAAAAGGTCTTCAAACCATTTGCATAAAACAGCTATTTTTCATATTATCCTCCTTATTATCATCCTTTCTGGAGAAGCTTTCTAAATTTTCTTAACAATTACTGTTTAATAAAAAAAGTTGAAGTGAGCTGTGAAAAATCAAAAGCAAAGCTTAGGGTAACATTTGTATATATGTATATTTGTTTGTACAGCAAACTGTTTTCTACATCCAAAACAAGTCTCACAGCACCAGCTGTGCTCAGAGTGAGAAAACTGACTTCAACATAAAAGTGCAAGAAATGTTTTGCTGGGCCAGACCAACTATTTACCTAGTCCACATTTCATCCTGGATAATGTCAACTTGTTAGTAGTAACAGAATGGCTCAGGGTCACATTTATGCTGTGGATAGATTAATGGACTGAGGGACATTAGGTGGAAAAACTTTAGATGGACTATGGAGGATGACATCTTTAGATCAAAGAGCTAAGACTATAATCCTGAAAAACAAGGAGAGCTACGTTAAATTTACCAAGTGTTAGGTACCATTTCAAGCTCCACAAAGGAAAGGGAATTAACAAGAAATGAGACTTCAAGAGCAACCCAGTATTTTGAGGGAGCAACTGTTGATGAAGTACAAGGGTTGGTTATGCAATGCATGGCTGTGTAACAGTTCAGCACAGGTATGCTGCTGTAGATCACTCTTAACCTACTTGATGTCAAATGTATAGAGGGGGAAATATTTTTCTAGACAATGTTAGTATTAAGGCACATACAGAACAAAATTATATGGGTGTTTCAGTAGTAATCTACAGTACCTAAAGGAACCTATTGGTCACTATTGACTAAAAACTGGTTGCCTAAATATTATCAAAATTTCATTTTAATGCATATATACAAGGGATAAAAATTAAGTTGAATGATTAATTTTATTTTTTTCTCCTCTGCTTGGTGTATCTGCTTGGCAGGTAAACAGTAATGAATAGGCAGGAAATTCCATGACATCTTGTTTCTCTCACTTTGGAAAGTGTGAAAAAAAAAGAAAAAAATTGAGAGCAACTTATTTTGGATGCTTCTTTAGCAGAAGATCAGGATCAGTTGAATGTTTGAGACTGATCATCTCAAAGACATCAATGACCCTAGTAAAAGTGGTTAAACATTCTGAGTGAGTACTAAATGACTGAAGGAAATGAAATGCTTACACGTAACCTTTGAAAATTTTGATAAAAGAGACTGCAACAGCAGAACAGAAATATACAGAAAAACAAGTTACAAGACACAGCTTTGTTGCAGACAAGTGCTTTGGCTATTAGACTTCCTTTCTGTCTGTCAATAATATTAATTCTTCCAACTTCTGCAGCAAATTAGAGATTCCAGAGAGAACAATTCTATAAATTGCATCATCTTGCAGGTCCTTTGCAATCCATCTCATGTTCTAAATTAGATGAGTCCCACAGAGAGAAAATAATCTAATTATTTAAAGAATCAACATCATCAAGTGGCAAAAATAGCCTCCAAATTTCTAATTTTGCCAGTTAGTGTTCTTTTACTGTTCCGTAAAATTACAAATTCCAGAGGTCCCTTCTGTGCAATTAAAGTACAAACCACATATGCAGAGAAACAATTGCATTTGGGGCATTCAGAACAGACTTTTTCTAGTTCCCATGAAAAAATAACTGGCACCATTAACAATCACTTTTTCTGAAATTAAAGTCCCCCAGCTGATTAGATAACTATTTTATCAAAGCACAGAATACCTGGAACTAGAAATTTTGGGTTCTGTTCTCGATTCCAGGGAAAACAATGGTTAAAATTCTACGTGTGTCAGCAAACTGAAAAGGAACGTTTAAAAAAGCCATAGTGAAGTAGAAAATAATTAGATGTAAAATATTAGATTATCATAGGTTTAGTTTGCAGGTTTACCACTCAAAAACCATCAATGTAAGATTGATAAAAAGTCAACAGCTATTTAGAACCTAAGAGTACACAAGTATTTACTTCATAATAACAAAAGATTTGTCTCACTTTGTACAGATACTCTTTTTTTACCCTCTCATATGGGAGCTAAGAATTGCTGATTTGATGAAGTTTTAATCTGTAAAGTTAAGATCTCTTACAGATGCTAAAACAGAATTCCACAGATTTTTCTTTCAGAGTAACAAGAGATTTGTCTTGTAGGATTCTGCAGTAATCTCCATAAAAAATGCTGTTAATAGATGAAATTTTTGAATTTTACATGAAAAATGTTGCTCTGTAATACATTATTATTTCACTGAGTTAAGAATTCATGCTTAATAAGTATTCTTAAACTTTGACTAGATCTTCCCTATTTAAGTATATTAAAAAGTTACATATATAAAATGTTCTGAGCTTTATTACAGAAAGAAATTTGCATTTTATGTACTAATATTTATTGTTTTAAACTTGTTATTATTTCCTGCTCTTTGTAATGATACACCATTTTACGAGAGGAAGCATTTGCTTTGAAATTCAGTATGACAGTACCTAGAAGAAGAAATGACAGTTGTGTGGAATATTGACTTTTTCCCTCGTAGATATCATACATTAAAGCAGTTTCCTGCAGATCTTTTCAAACATTATAGATTTCTGTTAGGCATACTTAACAGAGTAAGCAGAGTATGAAAGAGAAAGAAGTATTCATCAGAACAGCCTGAGTAAAACAACAAAAATGTAGAAATGCAGCATAACTGAAAATACGTATGATTTCACACATGGTGCGTTTTTACACAATGGAGATCTTTTATACTTTGTAAAAAAGCATTTTATTTTGAAATAAGGGATGTACAAGTAATTATACTGGGCTCTTAAGTATACAATAAAAAAACTCTGTGCATGTAAAAAATGTATACCACATTGGGAAAACTAGCAGTGTGTGCCCACAGTTTCCAAGGAGATGAAGGAAAGAGGGAGGACAACAAAACCCTTTCTTTTCAGTTGGCAGAAGCAGCAACATTCTAGGTCCTTCTTTGTTGCTAAATATAGAAAAAAGCCCCAACAACCAACCACATTAAACTGAAATTTGGTATATCATAAATATTTAAAAATAACAACTGAATTGACTAGATACATACCACGGCTTTATATCAATAACTTAAAGATATATGCCTAATAATCCCTACCTTAGCATAGGTATCATTTTTTGCAAACCACTTTAGAATTTCCGTGTTCATTCCAATACCTTGCCGGTCCCAAAAATGGAAAATATTGTTCTGATTGTAGAATGAAATCACTTTACTTGACAGATGGAGGAACTGAACCTGATGTTCACAGAATAATGCAGTTACTACAGGATGCGGGAGAAAAGACTGAGCATTGTGTCACACCACACATAAAACTGCAGTGCCAGTAGCCTGGCAACTGCAGCTCTTTAACAGGCACCATTTTAATTTTAATCTAACTCCTTTTTCTCTGCTCCAGCTACTCAGTGTATTTCATTGCTCGCTGTATTTCCCAATTGCGCTACAATGACACTTGTAGAAAACTAATAGCTCTTTAAACCCATCACTTAACACTTTCATTATCAATGTGTGTGCTTGCATGTTATCAGTATCCATAAATGTATAACCATCAAGCACAACCAGCAACAGATGCTCACATGTGCTTTGATTGTGGTCCATGTGGTGTTTGACCTGTCCAAATGACTCCATATGCAATATGGCATGCATACAAAAGTGGATATACAGTAGCCTTATGTTAATCAATATGCTTCTGTGTACACAAAAGTGTAGCTTCTTAACAGCTATAAGCACTAAAGCTGGTGTCCTCTGCTTCTGCTCACTCTGTTGTCATTATCTTCCCATCAGGTTTGTATCTTTTCTTATGTGGAAAGCTTGCTGTCACTCCTGTATGTTTGACATATAAAACTGTTATATTTCATCCAGACTATTATCCCCAGGTACCAATATTTTTGTCAGCACCTCAATGATAATGTAATAATTAATAAGATCTTAGTGATATAAAGACATTATATCACATTATATCTCCTTAAAGACATTGGGTAGATTTATCTATCTTTGGAGTGAAATCCATCGGGGATGAATATGTCACCTGTAAACCATAGAGTTTCAAATTCATGACCCCATCCAGTGGGGCCAGTTAGAAGCACCAGATAATGGACAATCATTTTATCTTGCTAAAAGAATGAAGGTCTTCAAACCTATGAAGAAATCTTCGCATGCCCACAAGACAGAGCAGAAAATGAGTTCTGCCTGACAATGTCTGCCTCAATAGCACTGAGACTCATGTAAAAACACAAACATTATTAGCACTGGCATTCTTCTAATGGGGCTGGGAAACACCAAGCACATTATAGCCATGTTAAGAAATTAAATTCTCATTAATTTGTCCAGACCCATGAAGTAGAAGGTAATTGGAAATACTCTGGTATATATGCAACTTAAAAGCCAATAAACAACTCACAATATGAAAACTTTGACAAAACAAACAAAAGTTCTTCCTACATTGGAGTACTGCAAAATGCTAATGATTTCCAGTCTTGATGAGGCTTACTAAACTGCAGTTACTAATGCAGGTCTCGGAACAGTCTGAGGCAATACACGCTATTTCAAGCAACTGCTTCTGGGCAAAAGATGAACAAAGTCCAACTATATTAGTAGTGACAGTCACAATGTAGAACAATGTAGAATAATTATGTAGGTTTATATATGCACTTCTCTACACAAGTGAAGCCCTTCATACTGCCCAGGAGAATTCTACCAAGGTAGTCTACTGCTTGTTAAAGTGCCAAGCTGGTTGTTAGTTTACCACTAAGCAGTATAGATAGTTTGCAAAAACTGGAAAAGTTTTTTCTGATTTTGTATACAATTCATGGCACACAGGCCATGTATAGCTCCCAGAATATCCAAAGACTAACCATAGTCAGGAACAGGGTGCCTTGGACAAGGCTTTGAATTTCAACAAGACTCAAAAACACCAGAAGTTTTGGCTAGACTCTTGCAACCAGAATTTGCAGATAACATTTTCTAACCTACAACAACCTAACAAGTGTTCAAAATGTGCATCCAGTTATCCAGACACTGACTAGGAAAAGCATACTCTGATTAAAAAGATTATTTGAAATGACCAAGTGTACTTCTAGTGTTCACAGCCATTTTAAACCTTCACAATAAACTTGGACTGAAATCACTATCAGAACTGATTTAACCACAGGAGCTCTGGCTTCAGAAGCGAAGAAGTTGTGGACCTTTCACTTAAGTTTGAAACTTGAAATCACAGCCTGAGACTATTTTACAGAAACAAACACTCAAAATAAAACACTACACTACCTGTACATGTAACTAAAATACCCTTTATTGTGCAACTTTAACAAGGTAATCTAAAGAGCCATACTAGGTTTGAAACCAAACAAGGAGAAATGCTGACATTTCTAACAATACATCACCAGCAGTGTTGGAATACACACCTAATCAATACAAAACCATCTAGCAGTGATAACAAAGCCGTCATCTCTGGAGTATTGCTTAATCATAGTTTGCAGATAATGTGTGTAGTACACAGAGATATATATACAACTATGTCTGATCACAGTATGAAGCATCTAAGAGTCTGCATAAGATTTTGTTCTCATTTTCCAATCCAGAGCTACAGCAATCACCAGAAGATTGCTTTTCCGCTGACAAATTGCCAAGACTGGTCTGATTTCAGATAAAGTTACCTCTTGACACATCTCACATCTGAATCCCTGACGACAGCTATTGAAAGGTAATTCTACATCTGAAACATCCAGATCATGAGTGACATGTAAAATGAGAACAGTGGAACAGTATTAATACCTGCCAGTTTTTTATATTTATGAGCATATAACTGGCATTATCAAATGATACACAGCAATACAATGAAAGCAGCTGCTTTCAGTAGCATCTCCCGCATTCTAATTCATTAGCTGACCATATACTTTGAAAACAAGAAAAAGAAATCACAGAAATAAAAGGTACCACACAAGAGCTTAATACAGTGAAAGAAATGCAACTTATATTCATTTCCCACCATAAATCTATGAAAGCAGCTATAGACCAAGCTTGTCCAAGGCATGCATCTAATAAACGCTAAAAAAAAATCCAAGATACCCTGAAAACGTTGCTATAGTAACAGCTCCTCCTTAGAAAAATGTTAATAAAAACATAAAGCTATCCAAGATACAACTTGGAAATGACCCTAGGTGAATTTAATGTCTCCCAAATATTTTTGTTTTACCCTATTACTACTTATAACTATTTTATTTTACTCTATGCATGGTATATTAATTCCTCCTAACACAATAAAATTAAATGTTTGCTTTCCATCTCATTCCATATTAAAGAATTACTACTTGTTAAATTATGCAACCTAAAAAATGGTAGTAGGTGGTCATCACGCTTCCAGTACGTTTAATCCAGCTAGCAACATTAATTTTCAAAAAACTCATTTAGGATGTGCTTTATCTATGATTCAAGACTTCATTAAAACTGCTAAAAATCCCTTCCTAATACCACTATAGAAATAGTACTTTTGATACTATCAATATAATAAACAGCAGCTTAAAGAAGAAAAATATAAAAGTAGTAAAAGAGAAAATATTAATTTAAGCAATTCTTACTCTTTGTTGTCCTCCATACCAATCATCTTCATCAAACCAGTGGGAAATATAAGTCATCCAAGCCATGACAGAAGGAACAGTTGAAATAAAAAATACAGAACCTGAACACATACAAGTACAACGTACTTGCTAAAATGTACTGTGTTGAAATTTACTCAACACTACAACAAGCTACTCAAAGATCCAATCTGAAGTCTGTGGTATGATTTGAGATTAATAAGCTTTAAATTCATAAATATATAATCTGAAATACTTTTAACAGCAATTTAAATGTTCTACCTATCGGATTTTCTAATGGAAAACAGAAATCAATACTAAAACAATTAACAGATTATATATTCCAGTATTTAAAACTAAAGCAGGCTAGCGCTTCAAGATTGATTTTGCTGTGTTTCTGAGCTCTGAAAATGAGGTGCTGTTTGAGTCATTCTTATCTGTCTCCTAAAAAATTACTTTCCTTTTTTTCAAATGTACTGTCTGTACAAAATGTAGTTCAGTGCACAAAAGCTCGTATTGAAATGTAAAATATCCTCAGAATCACAGGGAATGATTTGTTTTGGTCATATAGGGAGTGGTTTCAATTGGCACAGTAGGAGGGGCCAAAATTATCACAAATGCCAGGCATCGGTTTAACATTTTTTTTAAGAGGGAAAAAAAGGAAAAATAAATCTGCAACTCTATTGTTCATAGCCAGCAGAGCCTGAAGGGCTCAGCTGCAGCCACCAGCACTGGCTGAAAGTAAAAAGCCTAATTTAACGAATTCATCTGAATGAATCTGCTTCTTTTCTCCTTCTCAGAAGAGTTTCACATATCTGACAGCATTTATTCCTTCTGCAGCTAGCATCCTTTTCTGGTATGCTTCCAAGTTTCACATTAGATTTCACAGTGCATTATGCCAATGAAAATTAAAGGTAAAAAGAGGAATAAAAGCTATACTATCACATTTCAGTACTGCAGCAACATACTCCATCAGCTGTGCTGTTTAGGAGACATTATCATACAAATCTTCCTGACTGCATGGTTACAGCAACTATCAAATCCTCAACAGAGATTGGGCAGACCTAAGAAAACCCCAGTTTCTTCAGAAGCCTAGAATCCAGACAACCTCTGCCTTTCTATACTGACTTAACAAGCTGTTCCCCACAGTTTGTAATATAATAAAGGCAAAAACTAAACAGTGAAGTCCATTGTTTAAACAAGAAATAAACAAAGCAAAGTAGGAAAAGAACAGCTGGAAGTACCAGCTATTAACTGGTCAACATTGCTTACCACTTCCACAGAGCAATTCTGTGTCATTACCTGCCCTACCGCAGAACATGTAGTTTCTATTAAGGGTACTGTATAGGCAAGCTACATTCTCCAGGGGAAGAAAGAAAAGCAGCAATACTTTTGGTTTCCAACCTCTTACTCAGAAATTCTGACATTCAAAAAAAACCAAACCAAGAATACAAACCACACATGCAAAATCGTAAATATTGAAATCAAGACACCCAGTAATAGGAAGTAGAATTCCAAGATTATCAGATTTTTTGTAGTTAAAGAGTCCTTCATGTAAATGGATACAGACACAAGAATATACAGAAAAACTTCCTACAATACTGCTGAAATTTTTCAAATTACTTGCCCTTGGAGATTTCAGCTCAAACATTAACTATGCAGAGTGCACAGAATTGCATGGTCTCATAAACTGTATGAGAAACATATGACTAATTCAGTCACCTCTAATCATAGTGCTGAAGAAATCCCCAACCATGACCATGGTCTATGAGTAAACAATAAATTTGTTACTGATGTAACACTCCTATGAACAAAAATTTTACAAATTGTTAAATAAAACATATCCACGTTATTACTTCTTGTTACATGTGAAAATCATGGTTTCAACTAAATTAATACTTGTCCATTAAGGAAAGTCCTCACTTTCATGTTGTTCTGTCTTTTTATAAGGGTACATAGTATCACTGAAAATCTTTATCAAAGAATTACAAATAGTTCAATAGTAACAAACTTTTTTATGCCTGTAGCTGTTCCACCATCTATGTGAACTGAGTTTTCTAGCCTCAACACCAACCTGTCAGAACAATGAGTCTCTCAAGACAGACAAACACTGTGATTCACATATAGTTTCAGTATCATCAGGGAAGCATGGGCTGAATGGATATGGATACTGTATTATCCTTTCAATAAACTGGTAATATCTTTAGCTCAAAAGTACAGATGCAATTAAAATCACAGGACAGCAGATGTGAACTTAAACTGATTAAAAAGATCTGTTAAAGTTACCTGAAATAAATTTAGAAGTTTTGTGTTAAATTATAGATGAAAAACAAAGACAAGAAAGACTTCAAATGCATCATGAGTCCATCACATTTTTTTGCCTATTTCATCATTCATCTCCAAGTTCTGCATAAACTATTATACTATAGTGTGCTGGTTTTGGCTAGGGTAGAGCTAATTTTCTTCCCAGTGGCTGGTATGGGGATGTGTTTTGGGTTTGTGCTGAACAGAACTGACAACATAGAGATTATAATTAATATAGATTACACAGAGTCAAGGCATTTTCTAGGGGTGCATGGGAAGGTGTACAGCGATTCAGCTGGGACAGCTGACCCCAAGTGACCAAAGGGATCTTCCAGACCATACTATGTCATGCTCAGTACATAAAGCAGAGGAAGAAAGAGGGAGGGGGGGACATTCAGAGTGATGGCGTTTATCCTCCCAAGTAACCATTGATGGGGCCCTGCTCTCCTGGAGATGGCTGAACACCTACCTGCCCATGCGAAGCAGTGAAAGAATTCCTTGTTAGCTTTGCTTGTGTGCATGGCTTTTGATTTCTCTATTAAACTGTCTTTATTTCAACCCATGAGTTCTCTGGCCTTTACCCTGCAGATTCTCTCCCCGAGCCTGCTGGTAGGGGAGTGAGAGAGTGGCTGTGTGGGGCTTGGCTGCTGGCTGGGGTTAAACCATGACATACAGGTAAAACAAAATGTATGTGTAGGATGAATAAAACTATGTGTACTAAATACTGTAATAAAAATATGAAAAATCTCAAAGCATGCCATCCCTTATATTGCTGTAATCAATGTTAATATTATTAAATGTTTTATAAGTAACTTAGTATGCTCTTAACCTAAAGTCCAGTTGGTACCTCCAGTTAAGTGTTCTTTGATCTCAATTTAATGTACTATGATAGACCAGACCAAAAGAGGCATCTTCAAGGCATGTACAGTCTTACAATATATTACCCAATAAATTTGTTTACAATATTCTAGAAGGAATAAAAAAAGACAAAACATCCTATTCATTTGATACAGAAACAGTTTTTTAATTCTTGAGCTGACACAAGAATATTGCATGAAGCTGCATCAGGGGATGTTCAGGTTAGATGCTATGGAAAGGTTCTTCACTGAGAGGGTGGTCAGTCTTGGGACAGATTCCCCTGGAAGCTTTCATGTCACCAAACCTTTCTGATTTCGCTGAGCATCTGGACAATGCTCTTAGTCATGTGGTTTAGCAAGGAGCAGGAAGTTGGACTCGATCCTTGCAGACCCCTCAAACTTGAGATATACTATGAATCTATGATCAAACTTCTGCTGCAGACATTTCACAGTCCTCCCTCTGGAACTAGGTACTCTCATTTTAGCTCATTTCAGATTGACTAGGCATAAATACAAAAAACTTAAAACAGTCAGAAAGAAAAAACGGAAGGGATGTCGAAAATTATGATGTTTTAGGATACAAACATCACAATGTGTCATTAAAGTTCAGCACTACAATGGTCAAGAATTACAAAAAACCAAATACAACCAACCACTCCACCCCCTCCCAAAAAAATAATTAAAAAAAATAAAAATCAGTGGTTATGAAAGTTGATCTTCTGGACATTCCAGTGCAGCTATCTGTTTATTATGAGAGCAAGCTACTATCTTGCTCTCTACAAAAGACATGACCTTAAGAATCTGGAAGGATATGCTGGAGAATATAGTGGCCTCAATCCCTACACACTAAAGGACTGTAACTAAATATAACATACATATATAGTTTACCTAGAAAAGAGAGGATAAAAGATTACATCTGAAAAAATTGTCCTATATTGCATCGGAATGAACAAACTGATGTTGCTCTCCCATGTTATTTGGCAATACCAGAAGTCAGTTATGAATAAAGATTTTCAAGAAAGGATGAGAGGTAAGAAACCTCTATTTTGATCTCCCACTTTTACCAGCAAATTTGCTGTTAATTAATAATTTGAAGTTGATATACTGTGACAAATCAACCATGCATTTTTTTCCAAATACATCTTTAACCACTGTTTCTGATTAACTATTATATACAGAAATATCTAGATATTTGTCTGTATAACTTCTATAAAAAGTCATGTTTGATATATTCTTGCCATAAATCAGTAGCATTATGTATGCTTCAAAATTAAGAATTATTTTCAATTAATTCAATTTTTACCTCAGAAACTTCTAGGTTTGCTGTACCCAATTCTATGAGAAAATTACCTATCAATCCATATACACATAATTTCCTAATATGTCCTATCATAGCCCTAAAAATTATCTGCCTTAACTACTGAATTACTAAAAATTAACATGCTATGCCTTCACATTTTGAAGACACAAAATTCATTATAGGAATGTCTTCATAACAAAAATGCACAACAAATAACCCGAGAACAAAACACTTAAAAATTTCTTTAAATTAAAAAAGTATAAAAAATCATTACTTTCATAATTTATATGCCATTATGCAAATTCATTACTCCAATATCAAGAGTAAAGAAGTCAATTAAATAAAGTTTCATTTATTAACTAGTACTTTAAGAACCTTTACCCTGAGAATACGAAGCATGGAATGATGCCAAATATCCTAAAATAAATCCTAAAATACAATGTTTAAAGTAAATCTGTGCAAGAACCAATCACATAATAATGACAAAGCAAACCTATACCTCAGTAATCTTATGTCGTATGAGATCAGTTAAGAATTAGATTTCCCTAGACTTCCCCTACTCCTATCAAGCTATTAATGGCACAAACATAGCAAGGCTCTAAATAGTTGTCCCTTTTAATTTTTTCCCTCACTTGCTCTTTCCCAACAAGGATTTATTAGGACAAGATGACATACAGGACAACCAGGCCACCTCACAGTGATTAGAATAAGCTGTTAGTAACAGATGTGCAACACTACCATCACCACCAGATCTACACTGCGCTGAGACTTTCACACAACCTTCTCACAAGCTACTTTTAAGATTGAGCTTTATCAGTTTATGAAGATTAAGCTTTAGCTACCAACAATAGCAGTGGATTGGTCTTGATCATGTATCTTCTTAAGGATGTTCCATAACTGGATTCTAAAAATAAAGTCAATGAAGATTTATACTCTTTTTCTAAGAAAATAAATTAACATCTCTTCAGAAAAAAATTTAAGTTTATATATATATATATATATAGTACCACTTTTACTATGGCTTAGCAGATGCCATTCTAATTCTGTGAAGAACACATACAATATTTAAGAAATGGCAAAGTTAAATATCTCTGGTTGTGTCCTTGGTCAAAAAAGACAAAAACGGTACACAGTGTATTTACAAAGGAAAATTATAATCTCATTCATAAAACTATGTCTATATTCAAATATTTGTCTCAGTTTCATAACCAATACTTGTATAAAATTTGAATGTAGTCAACACTAAAGTGTCCCAGTTATGGTTTAACCAGGCAGATAGCTAACTCCACATGGCTGCTCGATGATTTTTTGGTCTGTCAGCAAACAGTTCATATGCCAAGAAATATATTGCATGTACTTTTTTGTATCATAATTACAGGATTTTATCTCTAGCTAAGTCATTCCATTTTAACATATGCTTCAGAAACACATTAGATTCTAATAAATTTAGATTATAGTAGTGCAAATCCCTGTCTGGAATTATAATGAACACATTATAAAGTAAATATTTTAATTATATCAACTTTTTTATACTATAGTTTGCTGATTTGGATGTTAAGATAAATACAAATTCAATTTAATTTTCCAAATTTGAACAAGTAGTTAAAGCCGGATGTGGGCAAAAAAAGTTGATTTTATTAGAAAAACAGATCAGCTCTTGAAAAGTTTGTTTCCAATATAAGGTTCTAAACCACGAGATTTTCTGCCCTAGGAATTTTTACAGAGCAGTCAGTTTAACAGGTTTGTTCAGACACTCCAGGGCCACTTTTGCCCAAATAACCATTAAGGCAAAAGAGCCCTCAAAAAGTAAACATCACAACCAACCCCAAAATAAGAAACTCTTTAACTGTAAAAAGATTGCCCTTGATTCCCTGAGAAACTTGAATGGGATACAACTACACACCTCTTCACAGCCAGCAGTTAGGTATGAAAGATGCGCTGTAGGTTAGCAACAAATGGTTACAGAGATCTTCTCAACACTAACCTCACACTTGACAGGGGAAGTCTAAATCTTTTTTTCCTGAAATCTAAAACAATGACTGAAATTGATCTCCAGGATCTGACATATCCTATTTCATTCCATCATTATCAGTCCTCCATCATAGGTATTTTCAAACGTAACGACTTGAAAAGAAAGTTAAGAGAATGAAAATAGTGGCAGTAATTTGTTCTCTTAGACCTTGATTTACCTATGTGGGGTAAAAAAATTAAATATAATCAACTCTAACATAAAATCTCCAAAGGATTCTTTAGCCAGATTGAAAAAGAGAATACAGAAGGTTAAAACCAAAGAGATTAGGTTTCAGACTGTCAGCAAACTAGGCTATTTATGTCTAGTAAGAAAGAGGTTACAGAGCATGTTATCTAATGGCACAAGTAAATGTTAACAATTATAGCTAAGACAGAAAAAAACTAGATCTTAAAACATATAAGTCAAAGGGATGAGATAAACACTTTACATTGCCCCCTCCCCCTCCCCCTCCTCCCCCTCCTCCCTCCAAAGATGCAAACAGAGGTGGTGGGTTTTAAGAGACCATGAAATTGAGTACATACTACACAACTGTAGTACACCAACCAGAATGGAATCAGTCAAAAGGAGAGATTGAGAAAAAAAACCCTTACAAAATCAGTCAAGTATTGGATGTAATAAACCATGGGAAAAGCATGAGTCACCAATAGGACATAGCCAGAAGAGATGTACAACGTGTTAGGAAAGATATTGTCAACACAGAAGGAGGCCTAACACCATCATACAGGTCATTCATGCATTATGTTTGGTTAGCACATTTAAGAGAGATGATTTAAACATTTAAATTAAGGGGTTTAAAAAATAATGAAACAAGGAGGTAATCATCAGATATAGAAGTATTATTTGAATCAAGATATCATACTAAGCAGCTGGGTTCAAATTCGTCACACTGGCTAGAAGGTAGGTAAAGGTTCCTGAACTTGAAGCAAATTTAGTCAGTAGAAGCATTAAGAAAAGAAACTTCATTAAGTAGGGGAAAGGCAATATTAATCTCATCAATAAAGGACCTATAATATACAGCCCAAGAAAAAAAAGATTACATCAATCCTTTTCCACTGCAACAACTGCTTCTGAGAGCCTCTACCATCATTAAATAGGAAATTAGATATTGGACAACAAATAAAAAGATTCACCACTGATGAAGGTCTTAAAAATCACTATTTATCAAATTGTTTGCTTACACAGAGTTTCCCACATACAACTAAACAAAGTAGCCCAAGTGAGAAAATGTAAGGAGGAGACTTATCAGAGACAACAGTGAAATCAAGGTCATCAGCATTACTTGAAACACCAACAAAGAAAGAACAGGAAGAGGCAAGTTCCTACACTTGAGACTGCCTCAAGAACTAATATATGATATTCTCAACATATTAAAAAAAGTCACCAAAGTCCTACAGGCCTTTACTGATAACCAAATAAATCCCACACATGCCAGCAAAACCAAATTCTCCAACCAGTACTAGAACAGGATAAGGAATAAACTGCTCCAACGGATTCAGCCAAGATGTGCTTATAGGATGAAAGTGGGGAAAAGATTACCCTAAAAGCTTCTTTCTCCAGTGCCCATAGTACAGCTCAGCTGCTACCATAAATAATGGCTAGCCTGAGTGATATGATGTCACTGAATTGCCTATACCCTACAGAGGAATTCACAGCTCTTGTAGTTACTTTCTGTAATTCAACTGTTATATTGATATTTACTTCTCTTCTTGTGCTGTATATGTTTTGCTTTATAGAACAAATTATGTCAGTTACACAACATCACCACCAGGACTTGCTGAAGTAACTCTTACTGGCCACTTCAACTAAATCACAGACTGCAGGAAGAGGAAATACTGCTTTCCCCAAATTATCATCTCCTATTACCACTGCTAGAAATAAAATACTGAATTAAATGCACCATTAGGAGTCACCAAGGACCTTCATATGTTGTACTTGCTATGTGGGAATTTTCCTTCTAGCAGATGACCAAATGACAAGTTTATTGCTGTGTTATGGGTCCTTCAAATGGTCAGAGCTACTAAGAGTCCAAGATTTGGTATAATAGAACATATAAAATGTTGAAACTGAGGAAGAAGACTGTAGATATCTTGTCAGGGAGAATAATAAGTGAACAAAAAATCAGTAAGTAAAACAACGGTCGCATGATATTTTAAAATTTTTGCATTATCTGTATTCTTCCATGCATACTCCATACTACTTTTGCAAGTTCTTTATATCACCATGTCTCCATATGGGTTACAACAATTTGCCAAAGATGACTACAGTCTTAACTAAAGCTTTTGAATAGTTTTGATATGTAAAACATAAATAATGATAACACAAAGTTTTCTACACTGATTTGTGCAATGCGCTTATTCTCTAACAGAAACCTTAAAATGTATCAACTTACACAGTTGTGCCTGTAGTTAGGAAAGAAATGTCATAAGTGTATTTTCCCTATTTTAGGACTACAAAAAATTAGGAAATTGAAAGATTAGAGCCTTGAACTTGTTTTAAAGCAGTGGGAAATATGCCTTTCCAGAACTAACTTAAAGAAAAATAACTGTACAAAAGTTTGAAGAACATCTTACTGTTCATCATAGGTGTTCATTATCAGAATTCTTCCTTCATTATACTCTTATGAATAGCAGGTAGCTGAATAATGTCATGGCAAAATTTTTAAACGAGGTACAAAATCAGAAGGCTCTACACTCCTATAAAAACCCTCAAGAATTAGTTAGAAAAAGACATGATGAACTTTCTAGCCCATGAAGTTTTTGAAAGACCAAGTGCATGGCAATCAGAAAGAGATTCCTGAAGCAACTAATTTAGGGTTTAGGGTTCAAAAGGGACATTTGCAAGTATTTATTTTCTCTATCATGCCATGGTTAAGCCCCTTATTAAGAACAATATGGTCTTTATCGATTCTAAAATCCAGGATTATGTTCTTCACTGCAGCATTACAAGTAATTAAAGATCTTGCTCAGACTTTGATTTCATACCTACCATCTTCAAGCCTTCCAAAACAGTTTCTCAAATTGTTGCATGACCTCTATGTCAAGCAACATCTCGTAAGATATCAGAGGAATTTACCGAACAGAAAAAAAAACCCGTTAAACTTATTTCTTCATTTGCAGAGTCTGCTGTCTTAAATTCACTTTCATAAGCTTTGCTTACTTAGCTTGTAGTTTGCCTTTGTACTTGAATGGTTCTCTTAATTCTCTAAGCTTGATTTTGCTTCCCCCTCCCACACTCGTCCCAGCTGGGAAAAGCACTCATACTATAAACAAGCCCAAAGCTCTCCCTCCCTACGGAGGGCAAGCGTTTGCCACGCAGCTTGCTTCTTTTAGAGATTACTGCCTCTGCCTTTACTCGATCTTAAGTTCATGTTTCCTCACAAGCACGTTTGTAGAGAGATACACACACAGTGGGACAGACTCCAAAACAGTGCAAAATCCCGACAATACCGTCAGACGGCTCCTGGATGCTTCAGACACCGCCCGCAGCCCCGAGAGCTCCCCGGGGCCGCTCCGTCCCCGGAGCGCAGGTCGGCTCAGGGCGGCGCGGCCCGGCCGAGCCCCGCACAACCTGCGCCCGCCGCGGGCTGACCCTCCCGGGCCGTGCCGCACCCCGCGGGGCGAGAAACGCCGCGCCGC
>VZTE01004406.1:743118-755001 GCA_013397775.1 Eulacestoma nigropectus
CCGAGCATCGCGCCAGCCGCGCGCGCGGCCCGGCCCCGGCTGCGCGGAACGGGGCGCCCGGGCCGGGTCACCGGGCCCGCCCCTGCTCCACGGACCCCTGTGCCCGGCGCTGGGCGGTGCGGCTCGTGGATTAGGGGGTACAGCGGGAGTGCTGGCCTTGAAGGTCTCTTCCAACCTAAGTGATGCCGTGATTGTGTGACTGTTCCATGAGAGTTCCGACTGGGGCGGCGGCCGGGGAGGGGAGGTTTCAGAGCTCGCAAGCCGCATTCCCCGTTACCGTGAGGGCACCAGAAACCAGCGCCAGGCGGGAAGGGCGGATTTTGCGCGCCCCGAGGATCTCTGAGAGGTGCTGGTGCGCCCCCGGACGTCCCTTTTGTCAAGCCAAGCACTGTAAGGTGACATGAATATTGACTCATTCAGCTGTAGCTGCACCTCATTCGCAGAGACCGTGGCTCCCTGCTGAGGGGCTGAAAGGAACTGCAGACTAACGCACTAATCCCATCGAACAGGAGTCACAAAAGGCATTCCACCGGATCCCAGTCCACCTGGGGTTAGTTACCTTGGGCATATGTGGGTTTATGATTCACAGACATTTATTGGGCAACATCCACTTGTTTTTTCTCTTCTACTTTTTCCCTCCTCCAGCTGTTTCTGCAGCTGGGTGGTGGCTTGCAGTGTGCAACTTGTTTAGTGAAAAGTATTCTTCCTTGAATTATATTACAGACAGAAGGATTTCCTGGTCCAACTCAGTTTATCACCCTTGCTGTGTTTGTGTCAATGTGGTGCAAACAGTGGGAAGGTAGCCCATGGACTGTGAAACTACAGTCTCAAAGACAGTTCTTGACTTCTGTCATTAAAGCTAACACAATCCACTGTACCTGATATGTATGCACACTCAAATAAGAAAAAAATGTCTTCTTACTCTGTTCTCTGCAAAAAAGCAATGTGTTGCTTGGGAAGATCTGTTGTACCATGTAATTCCTGACAGATTCTTCTTTAGCAGAAGGAATTCAGATGAGGTGGATAAGGAATCACTTTGCATATGATTTACTGGGCAGAAAATTTACAACATGCATCACCTGCCAGAGAAACTTTTCTTTAATTTGATTCCTTCCTTTAAAAAATTATGCTATGTTTTAACCTAAATGATTTTGAAGATCGTAGCAATCATACTTGGTCATAGTCCCAAGTACTATCTGTATTCCATATCCAACAACAGTCAGTACAAGAAGTAGGTGCAGACTGAGTATGGAACAAAAGGCCCTAAAGTATTATACTTCAAGAAGAGCTTCTAGCAGAGGTAGATGCAAAAAATGTATTCTTTCCCTTTTGATGTTGTATCTTTTGGGAGTCATAAGCTATGAGATTCTTATACTAAATGTTGCATTCAGGTCATGGCTATGTATCCCCTACATTTATGCACCATCTTAGACTTTTGATCCTAAAACATCCCACAAGACTCAACACTATTTTTAAAGTCAGAATTTGCATTTGTTATTTTTTAAACATCCCTCTGGAAATCCATGTGCTGCCTTTTTAATGATAGATAGCAAAAAATTTTCTGTTCAATTTCTGTCTGTTCATGCTTTCCTAGCTGTTTTCAGCCAACCCTTCCACCAGTTGAAGAGATCTAGCCTACTTTGACTCTTAGATAAGATATAACTGATAAATGCAAATTACCACACTTGTTGCCCTTATCTTTTCTAGCTGAACTTCATTCTTTTGGCCTAGGGTGACTGGAACTGCCTAGAGGTTATTCCTGGAAAACTGTCAAGCTGTGGGCCCAAGGACCCGTTCATAGGATCATAATATAGTAAAAGAGGATGATACAGATTAGAAAGACCTTCTGAGACAATCTAGTCAAACCTCCTGTTCAAAGCAGGGTGAGCTATGAGTTCAGGACAGATCTCTCATGGTTTTATCTTGGCAGCCCTCCACTGAACTTACTCCATTTTGTTGATGCCTTTCTTGTGTTGGGGGCCCAAAACTGGAAGCAGTATGACAGATGTGGCCTAAGAAGAGCTTAGTAGAGAGAAAAAAATTTAAATGTGTAAAACAGAAAACAGTTTTAATACTTTCTCTTTTATATGCTAAGGATAGAGACCATTTCTTTAAATAAAACTAATCACATTTGAGTGCATAAAGTAATTTTCTCTGGACTCTGAGATTATATTTAGCACTGCAATCTCTGTTATGTTGTATTTTATTTTAATTACTCAGAAAATAAATAGAATTTTTACTATAAGGAGTCTTGATTAACCTAGGCATACGTAATAACTCCTTTATGCAAGGTGTATGTCTAGCTCTGCCACACTACTAAGAACAAATCCTACTTTTTCTAGCTTCTCTGTGACTTTCAGCTTAAGAAATAAAGGTATCAAGGTGAAATAGTCGCGGTTGTGGTGAATAGGTGCAGTAGTTTATTGTCATCCATGTCCACCATACTCAGTTTTATCTACTAGTTATAAGTTTTTACAGAATTTTTACCTGTTCTTCTCAGTCACTGAAAACTAAGCTGAAGTTTATTCAGGTAGTTGTTTCTTGTTTTTACCAGAGCTCTGTATTTTCTCCTGGACTCGTGTTATTAAAGGAGGATACATTTATCCAAAATATGAATAATACAGTCAAACTAGTAGAAATATAAATTTGAATGGATTGAAAATGCAATTTAAATTTCCATCACATGTAGAATCAATGAGTACTTTGAATTTTGGTAATTTTCATTTTATTCCTGTGGTATGACTGACCTCTGGTGGGAATCAGTAAATATTATTTTAATTTCTCACTAAGAATGTTTTTTTTCCCACTAGCGATCCTATTAATTTGCTGCCTGGCAGGGATCATAGGCCTTTCTACCTCATGTTAACTGAGGTAGAAATTATATCTAGCAAGTGATTTTATTGGGGATTCAGGCTGGTGATTGATTTCCTCCATTTTTTCTAAGAAGTTCTTACTGAAAGGTGTCAAAATGAGAAAATACTTGAAAGAAGCTTAATTCGTCATGTTCATGCAGTTGTTTTATTAGGTGCATACCGTCTCTGCTGTGACTAAAATCAGTAACATTTCATACACTATTTTAAGTGGAGGAACTGCCACCTTGGCAGTGCCATTGCTGTTTGTTGGTAGTTACAGCGTTAAGATTCATTTCAGGAAATGAAATGCAATGAGTCCAACATTTGCAAGTGAGATCAGGCCAAATCAGAAAGTCCCGCTTGCCCTTAGTGACTTGCACAATGTAGACTTTGAACAGCTTCTGCAGAACATGAGGAAGAAGAAGGTGACAGACCCTTCCTGGCTGATGATTACTGGTAGTTTTCAAAAAGCAATAACCAGGGATAATTACTACTCTGAACAGGCTGGCAGACAGGCTCTGGTTACCAAATCTTGGTAGCACTTGGGTGAGATTCGCTTTGAAGTGGTGGACCAGTAGGTCATTGCTCTTTTTTCTCACAGGAGTCCCACAAGGTCTTCCACAGTCTTGTGCTGTGGAAGTGCTCAGTAGCTCAGTTTCCTAGAGACAAGGAGTTTAGGGTAAAATTAGTTGTTTGTTCCAATCTGTTGAATATATTGATTAGATCATTACTGACTATAATGGGAATTTTAAACACCTAAATTTAAACCATCTCCAGGGTTTTAGTGGCAACAGATGTTTAGGCTAGGTAACACCACCATCCTGGAGTGATACTCACCATAAGACCCTTGCATATTGCAGAGCTACTGGCACAGATAACACTGAACCTGAGAAGACTCAGGCCTGTGCTATGCTCTGCTGTGCTGCACATCCCACCAGGCTCCAAGCCTGTGGCTGAAGAACACTATCAGCCAGCTCATTGTGACAGAGAAGACTGCAAGACTGCTCCCACTTGGCACCTGGTGGCTTTGCCATTATCTAAAAGTGCAGTAGGAAGTTTTCCTGTGGATATCTTCCCTGTTCAGGAGTAGAAATGATGAATATAGTTATACAGCTGTAAAAAAATCCTATAGTAGCTCAAATGACCAACATGTGGTAACCTTTTCTACAGGCAGGGTCTGCAAGGTGTGCTGAACACTGACCTGTTCAATGCTGCACAGCGTTGTGCTCTAAGCATCTACAGGAAGGTAAGATTACTTGCACTGTTCTCTATTTCTTTAATTTTTCTAGCTATAATAAAGAGCATTTTAACTTATGCTTTACAGAGTTTAAGTTTCTAACTGGGAGCATAATGGACCAGTATCTGATAATGCAAAACACCTCCTTTTCTGATTTTTTTTTTTTTTTTCCCCAGAAATACTGGTGGGATTTCTAGTCTACACTGAAGGGAAAAAAAGTAACCCTAGAGGCAAATATTTTAGAATCAAAAAAGTGTTGAGGCTTCTCTGGTTCCCTTCTTCGGGTCTTGTACAGTTCCAATTGGCTTGGCAGAACTCCTTCGAAGTAGAGAAGGCAAGGAGCTGGCAAATGTAATTATATGTAACTCCTTTTATTATAGACCAGAATAGATAAACTTGATGCAGTGGAACAGAGATTCTCTGATAACTTTATGCTCTTACACATCTGTATAGGAACAAGCTCTTACAAACAGTACGTACAAGCCTTTTTGTTAAAGGCAGTACCTACTAATGTCATGATATGTGCTCAGGCCTTGCAGCAGTAACTCGTCTGTATATGGGTCTCTATAACCAAGATCTATCATTAAACCATCGAGATTCTGCTTGAAATCATTATTTCCTTGTCACAATGTCTTCTGTAGTGTCCCACTATAGCATTTTCATAGAATACTAACAACACCTCTTATTTCACAGGTAGCAATCATATTTTGTCTCAAATACTTTATTTCATGCACTTCTAATAAAACTTTCTCATCTCACATTTAGCATTAAATTAAATCCTGTGAACTAGGTTCCTTTCTTCAGAATAACTTGACACTATTTTGAACTGATAGATTAGATATGAGAATCTATGTGTTATGAATTGCTTATGTTTTATAGCAGCTAGGCACTCAATTTTTTCAGTTTTAGAGAACTGCAAAAGCAGGTCTTTAATGATGGACAACTTTTCTACTCATTATTAGTAATTCTTTGTTGGTAGAAAGGAAGAAGCTGTACAACTGCTTCAATAGCAACAATAGTTCAAAAGCAACAATAGATGCCAGCTGTACAACTATTTTGTGTTGTTTTAAATTTATTGTTACTCATGCTGCAAGCTCTTAACACTTCCAATGAACTTTGATATTGCAGCACTGCTACGGCCCAGATCTGCCAGCAGATCAACCAGATCTATCATCAGACACAAAGACTGAAATCACTCCTTTGGCTAGGAAAGTCTGTCATGCTCAAATGGCGGTGGCTGGATCCAGATGAGGTGAGATGTGGTGATTTCAAACACAGTGCTGTGTCCAGTGCCAGCAGGTGTGTGGCCATGGAGCTCCCTGGGGCGTGCCATGGAACAGGGATATATGGTGGAGCTGTGTGCTGTGGTCAGGGGCCATGCAATGATGCTGTAGGATGACACTACAGAGCACGTGGCATGTGTGGGCCAGACATTGTGGAGGGCTGTGAGCCCTCAAGGCAGGAGCCTTTTGCACTCCCCTGGAGGAGTCAGGGATAAGCAACCTTCCTCTGGGTCATGGGGACCTCCCAACACGCCTTGTTTCTTCATGGTAACAGCCTGTACCCTGTTGGCTAATGGATTTCCACCCCACCCCCTGTTTTTCCCATATAAACCCCTGCTTATACCCCTGACAACAGGGAGTCCCTGGCCTCCCCTTCGCAGGGTGGCTGGACAATAAAGGCTACCTCTGTGTAACTGCCATACGAGGCTCCTATCTCTCTGTCCCCGAGTTTGCCTTGGGTGATTTCACAAAGAGCTGAATCACAAGAGCTGGAATCACTTGTAGCTGAGAGATTGCTACACTTGCTGAAATCACCCGTCACCCAGGGAGGCTGCCAGTGCCCCTGGAAGGGCTGCTCCCCGCAGGACGCTCTCTCTAGGAAGGTCGCGGCGTACCGATGCTGACCAGCACCGGACCCCCTGCGACAAGACATCACCACTTCAGGAGATGGAGACTGGAATTTGGCTGGAGTCAGGGTTTTCTGTTTTTGCTGAAATGTCAGTTTTGTGGTAGTCCTGTTCACTGTCAGTACATTAAATTGCATAACTGCATTCTGATCATTCCCTCATTCACAAATGATTGTGAAATCATTTCTTTAGTGTTCTTACCATATCCCCCGCTTCTATTCTGCCTCCTTCTTACTTCTTTCAGTCCCTCATCTGCATCTTTTATCCTTGAGAAGCCTTTCAGTGACCAGGTTCATAGTTAATTTTCTCTAGCCCTCTTCCTACTGTGCTTTTCAGAGTGTTTAAATCTACTTCAATGTAGCCTCTCCTTAGCAGGAGTTCTCTCTGCTTTTCTTTCACCTTCTTCTACCATTATCTCTTGATTATAAGTAAAATCTGACAGCTTAAATAAAGGATGGTAATATAGTCAATACACAGTAAAATTATGTCAGGCTATGACAGTTCTGCTGAAGAATTAGAAAGTCAGAGTTCGCACACTTTTTTCCTGTAGAAAGACATTATGAGCATTGATCCTTCATATGCAAAAAATGGAAGATTAAAGAACAATTCTACTTAATTAGGTTTTCTTTCGATATTTTTTCTTGCCCTTCCCTCCTGCTCCCTCCCTGATGCCATTCAAACTCTTCAGTTTTCATTGAATAAGTTGGATATTATGCTTCTTGTCAAGTGCTTTCATGGAGGTATAATTTCTTAATGCTTTCTTATTCATCTCTGGAGGCTAAATCAGTCATTTTCAAGAAAGCAACACAGTGGATGTAACTGGAACAGGACCAAGTTCCAGAACTGAGACCTTGTTGTTTTCGAATTTGGAGCATCATAGCATCTACATAAAATAAGAATAATACTGTAACTGCTTTTGTAGAAGCAATGCATTTTAAAAGCTGCCTTTTAGAGAACTTTATAGTTGTAAGATCCAACAGTAATGAATCCCACCTTTCATTATATCAAACAAAAGTTTTGTCCCTGATTTTAATGGGGGCAGGATTGTGATTGGACATATTTGAAACAGAAAGATAAGGTCTGTTTTAAACACACTTTCAACATAATAGAATTTACTGAAACATCAAACATAGTGTTAGGAAAGTACAGCAGAACTACTATGGTAGATAAATGCATTGTACCATTGTGACTTAAAAGATGTTGGGAAAAAATGTACATTTTTGAGTGCTAATTAATGAACTCTACTTTTGACAACTGCTACACTGGCTCAGATTTATAATGATCGACCTGAATTTCTCTGATTGTATCACTGTTTTGATCTGTCATGTAATTTTTTTTATATTTAACTAGAGCAGAACAATGAAAAGGCAAAATTTCTTCAGAACTTGTTTGACATAAGTTAGTTACTGCATACATGTCTTAAATTTCCTATCTTTTGAACATTTTTAGTTGTGCAGAACAATATCCTAGGTTGGTATTTGGCAAACCTAGAGGAATTGCTAACAGGTTGACTTTAAGCATTATATAGCTACATTAACTTCCTTTATATAGTCATCATAAGTTCTTGGGTCTTTTAGGTGAGGTGCTAAACTACTGAAAAATATGATTCTAAATTTCTCAAGTAAAAGGCAAATGAGAAATACCCAAATTAATCATCAGTGTTAAAGATCATCTTTTACCTTCTGCTAGATGTTAAGAAAATCTGCAACTTTCAAAAGCATGGGAAGCCAGTTTCCTTCTTTTATGAAAAGTTCTTGCAAGAGAAGAAAGAATATATCTGCTTCTTGACTTCTATGGTTTTGCAGTAAAATGTTGCTTTCATCTGAAATACTTTATTTACACAGGGTATCAAAAATCAAATGTTCATAAAACTTTCGTGTCCTGTCTCTCCCTGATTATATCTACAAACTCAGTCTTAGCCATTGGTACAAGTGAATATGACAGTTCATGTATTACTAGGGAGAGCCTGATTTTTAAAAGTATTGTGTCTGAAATACTAATTAAAATTAATTGTGATCAGATCCTGATTACTTCTTGGATTTAATAATATGTCAAGACTCTTTCAATCAGCACATGACTCATCATTCATAAAACATGAGCTGCTTATTTCTATTGCACTTTGTAATTTCAGCATCTGTATATATTTCACTTTTGAGTAATAATTTCTAATACTTATAGCTTCAAGTAAAATTACATTGCTGGGAGAGATGACCAAATTAAAAAATATAAGATGAATATATCTTAATGACTTGCAAAACCTAAAGTTAGAGGGATGTGAATGTTTCAAAATATACAGCTAGTTTCAACATAAAATGAGGGTGGAAGGGAAAGAATTGCAATGGTTTTCTAATAAATTTCTCTCTTAACTGGAACAAGGAGAAATAATCTTTGTTCCTTTTGCTCCTGGAAAGATGTAGATGTGATTGTCCCAATTGTAGGCCTATGGATATTCATCCTGGACTAACCTCTTTTGGAAATAAATATAAGCAAAACGAAACGTGTGCAATTGCTAAGTGGCACTCAATCACTTAACAGTAAGTTTTAGAGTGATACACATTTGTTATCTTTGAAAAAGATCCCATTTAAAATAATGCAATAATTTATTAAAATTAACTGTGTGCTAAAATTGTACTTGCATCAGTTGCTGGTAAATATCAATTTTCAGAGCCAGCAGTTGATAACGTATAACGGTTGTAGTTAAAAACCTCGATAACCTTAAGGTTTGTCTGCGGGCCAAAAAGTTGGTCTCTTTAATTTGTTCTTTGGCTTTCATACTGTCTTCTGTCAAGGAGGTTAATAGAAGTGATCTTGGCCAATGAATTCTCATCAGATGCTTTACCAAATAAATGCCCCATTCGTATAAAACCTAAGTTTCTAATCATATTCTGCACTGACAAAAGCAAGTGTTTTCGTTGAAATACATGGAATTGAACACCACAGCCCACTGTGGTGGTGCATCCTACCCCTCATCAGGACTTCTCTGCCTTCTCAGGCTTGTTCCATGATCTCAGTAATCCTCGTTATGTCGCAGCCTTTGTGTAAAGAGTTCGGCAGTGAAATGTCCCTTGGCTATACCAGGACCTCTTGCATGGCTAAGACAGGAGTGGCACTGTCTGTAACAGGGACACGTGTTGCATGACTAAGGAGGGGAATAAGAAATAATCAATCATCCCTGACAGCCCTGGAACATGACCCACCTGAATCTTAATCCAAGTGGAACGGTACCATTGTTACTGGACTTTTGAATAGTTCCAGTAATTATCAACTTGGGTTATGGCCAGGATGGAAACTTTCTGATGACTAAAGGCAATCATCTTGCCACCCAATAAAGAGCAGTCCTAAGTGAGGCCCTTTGAGCTCTGCTGGACTGCAGTGGGCTGTGCCAACATCTTTCTCTGAGTGGGACACTTCTCAGAGATTGAAAACCCTCGAGTTTGCAATGCTTGGAGGACTCTCATCAGCTGATGACAGGGTCTAGGCCAATACCTCAAGTCCTGTTCCGTTGACAAACACCAAGGCATTCAACAAATTTCACTGACACTTGGGGGGAATTTTTAAGAGGTATCTCTGTGCATATAAATCCATCTTTGTGTCTGTGTGTGTGCATATGTGAATTGATTAAGTACCTTATAGATAACTGAGTTACTGTTGTGATTATAGTCAATACTATTGAATCACTGTATAAATTTTAAATTAATCACTTACTGAGTTCTGCTAAATCCTTCAGACTTAAACTGTTGTCCAGGTCTGAGGCTAAGATTGGACCTAGCTGCACTTAGGCTCCATTAGGAGTTTAGAAAGCAAGGGGGTCTACTCCAAACCTTGTTACTCAATGTGTGAATCTCCATTATCTTTTTGCACCCTTATATTTTGCATCCCCAGACTCTGTGGAAATCATTCTAAACTGATTCTAATTCCATTTGCCTTGTATGCTTCATCTGCGTAGTCAGTAATAGAGTGAAGCTTGCCACCCCGAACTCTGTTAGGTTGCACTTCCAAAAAATGTATATTAAGACCTACTTCTGTTAATAACTTTGGCAGTGATTCTTTAACTGACCAAACTACTCACTTGTAACACCACTTAAAATAAACTAGTTTCCTATGGAAACATTATCTTATTTTTTCACTAGTGGAATTTGTATTGTAAAATTTGGATAGCTTACTTAGAATGTTTAAAAAGTAACACCTATTGCTGTCACTTTCTTAAAAAAATAGTTCTACACTAGCCAGTGTCATATGTTTTTGTGGAGCTGATCAGTTTTTGGACTAGTACTTCTATTTAATAATTTAACCTGCTAGTGCTAATTCTTTATATTATTTATCTTCCTAAATATGTTTATGCAAAAAAGGAAATTTATAGTCATAACTAATTAGAAAATCTATGTGTGTCAGATGAAGGATTATAGTAGTTTTCTAGCCTATAGTATATAGATTTGAATTTCCCTGGTATGCTGTAAACAGATTGCTATCCTTCCAATTGGCAGTGTAATAGCTCTAAAGATGTGTTTGATGTTCTGTGGCTGGGTCCTGCTCAGATTATTGAAGTCTTTAAAAAATCATGGTGATCTGCCTACATTCTGGAATTTTTAAGCAAGAAAATGCATTTGTGTAAGTATAAGAAAAGAATCTGAGCGGCAACATAGATTTTTTTTTAAAATCAGTTACTGAAGATTCATAAAATAAAATGCAACACTGAAAAAGGGTCAAACCCATTTTTTTAGCCTGCCACACATTAAATAATGGCAAATATCTGCTTGACTTGCCTAAACATACTAAACATAAGACTAATGTACTCTTCACCAAAATAGCTAATTTTTTCCTTTCATAATGCTGAACATTTCATAATCCAGTGTCAGTGGATACGCCACTACATTCAGTAGAAGCCAAATCTAGTACATATTCTGTACCAGATGATTTACCAACTCTGTAATTGTTAAAACATCCCCTTTGCTCCATAACTGAAGCTTAAGAGCAGGTAGAGCATTGTAATTTTCCTTTTTATCTTGAAGTAGTTAAGGATATTTTTCAATTTCCTGCTGTTTTTACTCTTTGCCCTCCCGCCCCCCTTTTATTTTTATTTTTTCTTTATATTCTTATTCTGTGCTATTTTTACCCGTAGATCTGGAAAACAATAAGTGTTTTCCTCTCCGACTGCAAACCTTGCAGCTTTCAGAGCACTCATCTCCAGTAACCACCTCAATGCTTTTGCCTTGTTGCTGAGAGACCCCATCTCTTGACCTTACAATCTCTGCTTGTGGAAGTTGATAGTTTCATTCAACACTGCTGAGAAATACAGCAAATACCAAGGTTGGCTTTGTGGATGGAGATGTGCTTTTTCGCGAGTATTTGAGTATTTGATCAGGGAGTCTGGAAGACTAATGTTATCTTGTTTGCAGAGGTATCAACCCACCACTGAGAACGGTGGGCTGGTTCTCAGGATTTTGTTTGCTTGTTTTCTGCGTTTTTTTTTTTTTTGTTGTTGTTGCTGTTCGGCCATGTTTGGTTTTGATCTTGGGTTGTTTTCTTTCTTGGAGGGGAGGGATGTTCTATAAACTGCTGGTGTTACCTGCATGGCAGGATGTTGTGTTTTTTTCTGAGAAATGGTGCTTGGCCCTGAGAAACACAGGGGAGTGGTAGTGTTGATGACTGCCTCATCAGCTCTGCACCTCATTCGGGCTTGTTTATTTATTGCACCTCATTCGGGCTTGTTTATTTATTGCACAACAGAAAGGTAATTCACATTTGGTTTGCAGTGTATGCTAGCGACATCTCCGATTTAGCTCTGCTGAATAACCTGAGCCGATGGCTGTCCAACGCGAGCTGTTTCTTTAAGGCTTTCTTCACAACCTGGTAATGTTCCGGTACCGAAATTTTTCGGGGCAGCT
>VZTE01004406.1:755557-791995 GCA_013397775.1 Eulacestoma nigropectus
AAAAAAAGGAAAAGCGAGGATTACGTCATCTGTTTTTAAAGTGAGTGGAAATCCCTTTTCTTTGAGGAGCGAAGGGAGATTGTTTTTCCCGCAGCCTCCTGCAGGTGGAGAGCTGGAGGATGATTTAAGGTCTGATGGGGAGCGCGCCATGCAGTCGGACACAGAAGACAACGCAGTTTCTAATCTTAGACAGGAATTTCTTGCTGTCGAAATTGTCGATCTTGATTCAAGTCGCCGCCCCATCATAAAAACAGCCACTTTTTTTTCTGATTGATTCGAGCTGTTTTGGTTCACAGAGGAATGCAGTTTGTATGAAAAACAGTGCTTCCATTGGACAAAGCCGAAGCTTCTATCGGCTTCTGAGAGAAGGCCCCCTGTATCCCCCCTCCCCTGCTACAAAAGCTTGCCACACAAACCCAGTACAATTGCCAATCCTGGAAAGTGATTGTTTATGTCTTCATAAGCACAGGAAGCAGTGCGGTGGTTGCTTCAGATGTTGTTGAGTTAGGTAGGCAGTGGCTCAACAAAGTTGCAGTAATCAATTTTCTGGTAAAGAAAATAAAATATACTGCTAAGAAGGAGGGGAATGGGAGCATGTTGAAGAAGGCGTGTTCCAAAATGTTACTTGTGAAATATGCAACATTTTGGTAATCTTTGAAAAGAAAAATGCTCTCGAGTGTGAAAAAAACCCTAAGCCGTTTTTGTAATATCATCCTGAGTAGTTTTGTGTTCTGTGACAATCTTGTTGCTATTAGTGAAATCGATTAGGGTATTGTCAGATATGCTTTGATACTGTGTAAGAAAGCTAGTGCAATCACTGAAATTATTAGCATGGGGAAAGAGAGGATGATAATAGCTTAAATGAATGAAGAGACTGAGACTGGAATAGGAAAAAATACTGAAATACTTTGCTAATGACTTGTGTGTTGAGAACTCCTGGCTTTTATTAACAAAACAGATAAAATTTCACAGGTGTCCTAGGTAGACATGATTTCTTTATCCTGAACACTAATTCATTTTATTGAAGCCTTTTTGGTTTGCTTTTCTCCCTCAAATCACTTAGATTCATTGGCAGCATCCCCGTATTCTGAGAAGAAAAGTTTTTCAGCTGACTTTTAAAACTATATTTCAATAACATAGTAAAGATAGTAATTTGAGATTTTTCCTCATCTTTCAGTGCAAAAATTATATAGGTCATGGGACATGGCTAGTCCGCATCTTCTTGTAGGTATGGACTTTTGCATTCTTTTCTCTTCCAGTTGTGAAAATACAGTTGCAAAACTAAATCCAGTTTATGTTGGTAACCTTTTTTTCCCAAAGTTCCAAAGAAATTATTACCTGTCTCTACTGATGAAGGTGTGACTTCAAGTGCAGCAAAAATTGGTGAATGTAGTCGCCATATGCAGGACACAGATGTTGGACTTAAAGATGATTACAATGACAGTTTTCCTCACCCAAGTGATGCTAGTATATGAGTGTTGATGAAATCCTGTCACTGGTTCTACTGGGTTTTCTTCCTTTAGAAGATGCTAGAGCCTATGCAGTAGAGGAGATACAATAGTAGGAAGCACATTTTGAAGCAAAAACTCCAGGCAGAAGTAGCAGGGGTAAAAAAGTCTCTGTCCTTCAAAGTGTTGCTTTTCATATTTTGTTTTATGAATCTTTGCACTGGTGCTGGGAGGCAGCAGGAGGAGTAGCTCAGGAAAACACTTAACTGAGAATGATCAAATTGAACTTATTAGACCAAGTGTTTTCTTGAAAAGAGAGTTTGGGGTGTAAGATTTATCTGCTTTTGTGTTATTTGGGCAATGAGGAGAAAAGGTTTTAGTGTGTTCTATAAGATTTTTTCATTTCAAAGCGTGATATTTATCAACAATTACATACTTTTTGAGCAGGTCAATGTCAGGTCTTTCATACCAGAAAACTGTTTAAGTCTGTCTGAAAGTACTGATATTAAGCATGATATCTGAAATGTTTCTTCATCCTTTGCCATAGCCCAGAGAATGGCATATCTTTGGACCAGATCCCCTTCTACAGTCATCTGAGAAAAGTGTGCTTTCTGAACAGTTCTCTTAAATTAATGGCCCAATAATGTACCAAATATTGACACTGAGTGTCATAAATTGTCCCTGTCTGAAGGCAGGTACAGTTTGCTTATATGTAATAAGGCTGATATATTTACTGCTTTTCCATTTTAAGATTTGAAAATATTAAGGTGATCTCTTTGGGCCTCTGGTCACCAGCCTCCCATACCTCTGTGCTTACTGGGAAAGTCTGCGGAGAGGAATGCGAGAGGAAGACGGAGTTACGAATTCATATAAGCAAACTGAGACTGCTAGATGTGCATCCAATATTGCTATTTCTTATCTTTCTTTAAAGATTATGGTGATTATGAGAGGTCTTCAGTAACTGGAGAAAGCTGATTAATATGCCCACTTTCAAGGGGGAAAGGAAGGATATCCAGAGAATTGTACACAGGACAGTGTCATCTCTGTTCCTTGGAAGATTATGAAATAAAGCTTCCTGGAAGCAATTGTTAGGCACAGCAAGGTAAATAATGTGATTTGTAATAGCCATCATGGCTTTACTGAACACAAACCATGTCTGACTAACCTGATTACGTTGTGTAATGAGGCACCTGTCTCTGTAGATGAGGGGACAACAGGTAAACAATTTTGTTTACCTTGACTTAATCAAGTATTTTGACATGGTTTCTTAAAGCATTGTGGACTAGTGGCCACAACACAGGTGGGAAAGCAGCTCCACGGTATGTCTCAAAGAACAGAGATGTACAGCATGATGCCTAAGGAGTGGCTGCACTTTAGAGCCTGATACTGGTGCAAATATTGCGTAACGTTTTCATCATTGACCTGGATGATGGGAGGGAAAGTTCCCTTTTGTTTGTGATTGACAAAAGAATGGGTGGCAAAGTGAAGCAGTCACTGGGCTATTCACAGGGCTAGCATTCAAAAGGACCTCAGCTAACCTGACTAGAAGGTAACCTGGTGAAATTTGGTAAGAACAGACATAACTGGGCTAGCATAACCCCATGCAACAGCATAGGCTGCTGAGTGACTTGCAACAACACAGGCCATTCATAAAAGACCCAAGGCTGAGTGAGAATTTAAACATGAGTCAGCACTGTGTCATAAAGGCTGTCTGCCTGCTTGGTGGTCATAGTATGTGTAGCCTGCATAGCAGGGGAAGTGATTCTTTCCCCTCTTTCAGTACTGGAGATTGCATCAGGGGAGTACAGCTGAGAGATATGTCCATCCTTCCCCCAAACCCATCAGGAGGCTGATAAACTGGAATATGTTCAGCAGATGGCTATCGAAATAGCTAAGGGGATAGAGCACCATGGAGATTTTCGGCTGTTGAAAACACGGAGTTCTCATTTCATAAAGGGATAAATATATACAATTATTTAATACAGAATGGATCGTTAAAAATGGTGTGCTTTTAACACCTAAGATTGTGTGGGTAGAGAAGTTCTGGAATGAAAACTAATACCTAGGAAGTAGTTTGGAAAAAATACTGTTCTTTCCAAACATACAAAGGTTAAAAAGAAAAAGGAAGTAGTATTGGCCCTTAGTATTCCAATTTGCATTACGAGAAAGATTAAAAAATAAACAGATTAAAGGAATTTTATGGTTGGCTTATTCACTCTTCTCCTTTTACACTTATTCTAGTCTGCTTTGGTTTCCATAGCTACTAGTTTAATCATGATGCACAGAGCTATTTCTAATTACAGTATATGCCAGCATAAAATTAATTCTTTGAGTATCTCAAGCAAAAAAACCAGCTTGCAGCTTGTTCTTTGACATTTTATTATCACAAATCCTGAAGTAGCACACTAGCACATCATATTTAGGCTGTTCAATTTTATTAAGAAAAAAAAGTCTTTAAATATATACCTGCTTAGATCTGTGTCAAGGGAGACAGGCTACAGAAGGACTGTATTGTACCCAAGGCTGATGCATTAATTTCAAATTATATAGCACTTGTAAATGATCAGTGGCTATTATAGAAAAGACTTGTCGCACTGAACATCCAAGGTAATCTAGTTCTGTTCTCTGTCTTTTATCAATGTGAAGTTTTTGTGACATCTTTAAAATCTTCTTAGGCAAAGACATGTTTTTTCCTTCCAAAATAAAGAGAATGAATTAGATATATCTTGTCTTGAAGAACTTGCAAGGACTCAGGTTCTACAACTCAGTATAGGTGAACCAGACACAGAGTTCAGTGAGAAGTTATTCAAGTGCAGTGATTGCAGGCTAGATCACAAATGAAAAAAGGCTGAATTTTTCAAGAAAACGAAATGCTAAGCATGAACAGTAGAGAAATTGGTGGGACTCGATCATCAGTGCTGTCGAAAACCATGCCAAAACTTGCTGATATTAATTTTCTAAGTGAAGCAAACATTTGTTTTATTATTTTGCCTTATTATAGTACAATATTTTCTTATATGAAATAATATTCCTATTTTATTTCCCTATCCAACTGCCATCCACCTCTGAAGCCATGCCTATAGTAATATATTATCATTTCAAATATGTTTCTGCAGTATAAAATAGAAAGAACAGAATCAGAACTTTTTGTGTTGTGATTGTTGCCTGACAATAATAGCATGATTAATTAAAATGTTTTCCCCATCTTTTTGACTATTAGTAATCTGTGTTGTCAGGAATCAAAAATAACCTTTCCTTAAATGTTTAGGATAAAGGTAGAATTTTGCAGATTTGTAGAGATTTGAACTGGAGTTAAAATTAAAAATTTCTTGAAATACAGAATTTGAAATATAAATAAGCAAAACTATTTGACGATACTATGCAGGTCATCCTTTTATCGAACTTAGAGTGAAGTGGGAAATACAGTCTTCAAGTCTTCCTGTTTGCTATGTAATGAGTGTTCTGGCAGTTCACTACTTGTAATCTTGTTTCATTTACTCAGCTAAACAGTGAAAGTATGAATTAAGATATAAAGGATGCATATGAAGAGCTAATTTAAGTAATTCTAAAATTATTGAGATAATTATCATTCAAACTGGTGTACAGTTGACTTACTGAATGCACTTAATAGATACACTTTTTTTACTCTTGTTTCTGACTAGAGACTACTTTAGATTTTTCTTCTGAGTTTCTTCTAATTAACAGAAAAGAATGGATCTCTGTTAGGGGTGAACTTCTGCTTCTTCTGTAAAAAAACTTATATCTGTTTAGATTCTTTAGAACCTGAATTGTTACATGATTAATGTTTTTGATATTAATCTTCCCTTTGAATTCAGTAAAAGTCTTTCTGCGAGCAAAGATTGTGAATTGGGATCTGAATACATTTGTAAGGAAGATCTGGAATTTTAAACTTCTAAAATTATACACTGACTTTGCTTCATTTATGAGTATTAACAATGTTTAATTAGTTGGAAAAGCTTATGTGCATATTTCCCTCCCTTCAACAGAATTTTGATCATGGAATACAATAACTGGTGTCTCTCCCATTTGCTTCTTCCTTAAACATCCTGTCTTTTTATATCATATACATTATATACTAGTATTTCTTAAAAAACGTTGCCAATCAACTTTATCGATTCAGTCACTTCTAGACAAATTTTCACATGTACATCAAAAGATGCTGCACTCGTAAGATAAATCATTAGTGTCTCATCACTTGAAAAATTATCTATAGACTGAGGGTTTTAATTAGGTTTTTTTAATGTTAAATCCATCTTGCTTCATCTTTAACCTTCATCTCCAAACTTTCTAAGTTTTCTTGTGTAGAATTTTACCTGCATGAGATGGCTGGTCTACTAGACTTAAAGGTATCTTTTAACATTTGATATATATGCTTTTTTCAGGTACCTTATTTCTGGACTTGCATTGCAACAAATTAGAGTATGCTTTTAACCGAAAAATGTAAGACTATTTCACTTTCTCATCTGTAAATTATTTTTTTGAGGGTTAAATATTAGTGTAGTTAAAATACTGTTCTGTGACCACTGTGTAAAAAATTGTCTTTTCCACCAGTACTAGTACAGCTACCCCTTTAAACTGACTTAGCAAAAAAAGAAACAAGTTAAAAGAAACCAAACCAATCAACCAACCAACCAACTCCAATAAATAATAAAAGTAAACTTACTAATTTTGATGCAGATTGCTTGGAATGTTTCTTTTTATGCTCTCTTAGCTGTTGGGCATTCTCATCCTGTTGTGGTTAAAAGGCGCTGGTGTAGTAAATTAGAAAGAGTAATCAATAGAAGTTGGCCTATAGCACAGCACACTCAAACAAAATCCAATCTAAAAACTCCCACAATTCATGATATTCTCATATATTCCCATGAACACTGTTTTAAACTTGATAGGCATATATTTGTTCCAGAAACTATGGGGCTGTACTGATAATAGAAATGGTTTGTTTCTCTCATTGGAATTAACTGCGAAATTCCTTGTAGATTTTCCAAAAGGATTGTGGATACTTGCTTCAAAATGTATTGACATATCCGAGTATATTGGTGTCTTATTTGAGCAGAGTGGTTTGCCATCATTTATTATTGGCAGATGGAATTGATATTTCTGTGTTACAGATTATAATCAACTCAAAACTTGTTCTGTCCTGATTCTTCGAGCTTAATGGATACAGCATAGAGCAGTGTTACATCCATTTGTTTGGCAATTTACTTTTTAATTCCCCCTTTGAATGATCTTATAGTTATCCTAGTGTGTTTAAATCCCCAAATAATTGCTAAATATTTCTCTCGTGAACTGATGAGGGAGAAAAATATTATAGAAAAGACACAAAACCCAATGGATCATATGATCATCTATTTTCATCTTTCCTCATATTCAGTGATAGAGGAAGTGTGAATTGATCCCACAAAATTAAAGAAGTTAATGTTAGCCAGTTCGGAGTTAAAATAATATGACTTGTTTTGATGGTAGCTGAATCCAGTGAACCTTGCTAGATGCAGGGTGGCAGCTTCTCTCTGTTTCAAGGCAGTCTCTAGCCAGGCTGCTTCCCAATGGGCACACACATATACGGACACAACCACACATGGCAGGGACAGCCAGCCATTGCAGACACCTGCAAAAACACACAGAGCATTCATAAACATGAACAAGATGAGCCAAACAAACCTAATGGCCAGTAGCTTGCTTACAGGTGTCAGGTCTCTTTTATTCCCTGACTTCTCTCTATTTTGCTGGTCTTGTTTCTTGTTGATTCATCTTGATCTCATCTCCATTCCTGTCTTCCCCAAATTAACAATTTTTATGTAATTACTTCTACCCAATGAGTTGCCATTGTACCTAGGTACCACTGGCTTTACACTCTCTGTTTGGTAAAATCAGACCATTTTGTTCATCTGACTGGGCAAACTATTCATATTGTTTTGTCTAAAATGGTGTGTGTGGTTGTTATTGTTGCTAGTTGGAGGAAATAGGCTGTTGCCTCAACAATGGAAGAAAACTTTGGTAACAACAGGATTGTTCATATTATAGTTCATGTTTTATCAGCCTTTTAAGTGAAACATTGGTTAAAAATTGTATTCTAAAAGGCATTAAAAATATTCTGTGTGATTCATTTAGAGTTTGGGGCTTTGTTCTCAATGTAAACTACAGTAGTGTGATTTTTTTTAATATGTCTTGGCTTTGAAATACAGTGTATACTTAATAAGCAGAGAAATTTACTGTTTAAAAAGCATGAAATGCAGATGTTTAGAATTATGCAAAGTGCTTATTTTGACTCAATGAGTGTTCCGATGGGTGATGATGCAGACATTTAAATTTCATAAATGGTTGCTTTTCAGGATCACTGTAAATGGAACTGAAAAAATATCAGTATCTCTTGGTTTTAGCCTTGAGCAGTACACAAGGTCTAGTTTGAGATACAGTTAGGAAAAGAGTTCTATGAGGACCTATATCTGTCTTAATGGTAACACATTTAAATTCAAAATCTTTGTAGGAATAATCCATCCATTCAGTTTAGTAGTGGTTGTGTAGGGATTAAAATTTTTAAAGTGGGAATCAGAAGGGCCCAATAAATAGCTAATATGCTTGTAGATAGCAGGGAACTTTTTAGAACATGAGGAGAAATAAGTTCAGCATTCCTGAGCAGGTTCCTGTTGAAAGTAAAAGGATAGTATTTTTGAAAGTGAAAAGTCTAAACACATGAAAGAGGAAAAGCTCAGACATAGTATTGCAGTACTATGTTTAATTCAAATTAAAAGAATTTGAGGTTTACTATGTGCACGATGTCCCCCCTCTCCCCCAGGTTATTTAAGTCATAGAGATGACACCAGAAAGGAACTCACAGACCACTGGAGTATAAAATTTGAACTCAACAAAAATGGAGCTCACAGTTGGCAATGGCACACTTGAAAGTCTCTAGGTAAGGATTATGGGACAAGCAAGTAATGTGGATGTCATTGTGGGAGTCTATTATAGACCACCTAGCCGGGGTGATGACACCAATGAGTTATTCTTCAAGGAACTAAGAGACACCTCCAAATCAAAGTGCCCTTGTCCTTATGGAAGACTTCGACTTGCCAGAAATTAACTGGGAGCATCACACAGCTGGCACAAACAGTCTGGAAGATTCTTAAAGCATTTGGATGATAACTTCATGGTCCAGGTACTAAGGGAGCAAACTAGGAAAAATGCCCTCGTGGATTTGTTGTTTGCTAACGGAGTGGGTCTGATGAGTAAAATGGAGATTGGTGGCTGTCTTGTCCACAGTGACCACAAAGCAATCGAGTTTAAAAGCTCTGTTGACAGAAGGAAAAATGCCAGTGCCAACAAAACTTCAACACTGGATATGAGAGCAGACTTGAGGCTTCTCAGGGAACTAGGTTGTGAGGTTCTTTGGGCAAGTGCTTCTGAAGATGCTGGGGTCTCTCAGTGCTGGTCAGTTTTGAAGCACCACCTTCTAAAGGACCTGGCAGTTCCAAACTGTCAGAAGTCAAGCAGATGACGCAGATGGCCAGCTTGGCTGACCAGAAATCTTCTTTCGGAGATTAGGCAAAAAAGGAAAGTATATGACCAGTGGAAGAAAATTCAGGCGATATGTAAGGCACACAAAGATGCTGCTTGCCAGTCTAGGGAGGAAATTTGTGTGGCCACAGCTCAACTGGAGTTGAAGCTGCCAAGAACTATGGGAGACAATAAAAAGGTTTTTAAAATACATTAATGTCAAAAGGCAGTGCAGAAATTACAACTCATCACAGGATGAGGATGGTCACCTCACAGTCAGGGACATAGACAAGGCAGAGGTGTTTAGTGCTTTCTTTGCGTCTGTTTTCAACATCATTCCTGGGCATATGGGAGTCCCAGCATCCTGAGCAGGAGGACCATGGCTGTGAAAGTGATAAATTCCCAGTTGACCCTGAACTTGGGTGGCATTTACTGCTCCAGCTGGATCCATGTAAGTCTATGGAGCCTGATGGGATTCATCTGAGAATACTCAAAGAGCTGGCTGATGTCATCAGAAGACCTCTCTAGATGATTTTTGAATGATCTTGGGAATCTGGAGAGGTCCCAGTTGACTGGAAGCTGGAGAAAGTTGTCCCAGTTTTCAAGAAGGGCAAGAAAAATGACCCTGGAAATTCCAGGCCTGTCAGTCTCATTTCAGTGACTGGTAAAATTATGGAGAAGAGTATTCTGGGAGGTACTGGAAATCACCTGAAATGACAACACAGTCATTGGTGACAGCCAGTGCAGCTTCATGAAAGTCCTGTTTGTCACACTTGATTTCCTTTTATGACAGTGTAACTCATTCAGCTGATGAAAGGAAGCCAGCTGATGTGATCTCTTGGGATTTCACTAAAGCTTTCTGTACTGTCTCTCATAGTATCCCTCCGAACAAAATTATTCAGCTGGATAAACACATCATGAGAAGGTGAGTAACTGTCTCATGAGTTGGGCCCAAAGGGGGTTACTGTGAATGAGATAGCATCGAGTCAGTGACCAGTTACTGCAGGGCTCTGCTGTAGGGCCAGTGCTCTTCAACATCTTCCTAAACAATTTGGATGTAGGACTTGAAGGAATACTAAGTAAGTTTGCAGATGGTAGTAAATCTGGAGGAGTTGTTGACTCCCTCAAAGATAGGGAGGCCCTGAAGAGGGACCTAGATAAAATAGGGGGCTGCAAAATCACCAATCATATGAAGTTTAAAAAGGGCAAGTGCTGGATTCTGTGCCTGGATGTACAAATAGACTAGAGAACAAGAGGCTGGAGAGCAGCACTGCAGAAAGAGATCTGGAGGTCCTGATTGATGGCAAGTTAAATCTCTGCCCTGGCAGCCAGGAGGGCCAGCCATGTCCTGGGGTGCATCAGGCACAGCATCACCAGCTGGGCAAGGGAGGGGATTGTCCCACTCTGCTCTGCACTGGGGCGGCCTCACCTCGAGTGCTGGGGGCAGTTTTGGGTGCCACAATATAAGAAAGATATTATGCTATTAAAGAGTATCCAAAGGAGGGCAACAGAAATGGTGAAGGGCCTTTAGGGGAGACAGAAAGAGGAGTGGCTGAGGTCACTTGGTCTGTTCAGCCTGGAGAGGAGGAGACTGAGGGGAGACCTCATCGTGACCTATAGCTTCCTCACGATGGGAAGCGGCAAGGCAGGTTCTCATCTCTTTTTCCTGGTGATCAGTGACAGCACCCTAAGGAATGGTATGTAGATGTGTCAGGGAAGGTTTAGACTGGATATTAGGAAAAGTTTTTTCACCCAAAGTGTGGTCAGGCACTAGAACAGGCTCCCTAGGGAAGTGGTCACAGTACCAAAGTTGACAGAGTTCGAGAAGTGTGTAGACACTATCAGGCACATAGTGGTCTTTTTAGGGCTGTACTCTGCAGGGTCTGGAGCTGGACTTTGATGATCCTTGTGGGTCCCTTCCAGCTCAGGGTATTGTATGAAATAATAAGACACAGCCATAACACACAAAGCTAAATCGTTGTGGTCATTGCTTACTCCATTGTTACATAAACTACAGGAGCAAGATTCCATTCAAGGAGGAAAAAACCTAAAGCATTGCCTCAAATAATATCTAATAGGTCTTTAATAAGGAAGATAGTAATCGATTGCCACAATCATAGAATTAGTCTGAGACTGCTGAAACCTGAAATTGTTTAATTGGTAACAGTGATGTTTAATCTACAACTGAAGCCAGCCTTGGTGGTGCTAGGTAAGTGGCAGATAGCAAAGAAATGTTTTGGTTTTTGTTGTTTTGGATTTTTTTTTTAAGGAGGCAAGAGGGCTCCCAGAAATTTTTTAGAGTGCTACAGATTAAATTTGTTTGAAAATTCAGGCTATAGTGAGATATATTCTTCATTTTACTTCTAAAGGTCGCTATTGGAAGGTGAGTATTGGGCTATTAAGATGTATTGTTTTGATCCACTAAAACTGTTTCAAGTGGGTTTATGTTTTATTACGTTGATTGAATTTTGACTAAGCTTTTCAGTTCAAGGGTGAAAAGGTGTTTTAAAGATTGAAAGAGCCTATAAAAAGTTAGGCTGGCAAAGGATATGTCTACTTTTCCATAGAATGTGCCCACTAACTTGTAGTTATTCATATTTTGCATGGTCCTTCAGGAGGTTCCTGTATAATGAGCTTAGTAGCAGTTGTAAAAGAATATTAAAATCTGTAAGGAAGAAAATTGCCAGTTTTAGTTCTTAAATATTTGAAGCAGCAAAAGGAGATTGAGGTTCAAAACTGTCATTTTATTAATCATTGGATTGTAAGAGAAATGTAAAGAAAATAACTGAATTATTTTGGTCATGGAAAGTGAGAAAGGATCATTGAGTACAGGGTGTCTAAAAGCATGGCAGTTGAGACACTGATCTTCTTGGGGAAAAGTCAGAAAACAGAGATCAAAATACAGTCTGAGTAGTTGATAGGGTTTGGGATGTGGGTGAGGTGTCTTGTTTTTTCTGAACATCAGTTGGGAGGAATGAGGAATGTCCCACCCAGTGAATGCTACAGTTTGGTGATGAGGGTGCATTATTAAAACTGTATTTGGATTGCCTCATGCAGAAAAGGAAAATTAATTAGAATCTTCCATTTCGCAGGTGAGTGTTATTGGATTGTACTGTGGTGTAAATTATGTTTCCTTTTTTCTCCATTTGCATTTTACAATAGAATATTTATCTCCTAATTATTGAAAGAGAAGCAGTTGGCATTTACCCTCCTGATACCTACTTTACTGAAAGTATGCCAGAAAAGGGATAGATTTTTATATATTCTGCATTTCTTAGTCTTCCTGTTGGTTATTCCTAGATGTCGTTCTGTTTGGTGAACATGATATTATTTATACCCTTTAAAATATCAAGCTTTGTTCCTGGAGTCCTGTCATAGGATCCTAACTTTCAGACTTGTGACTAAGCAGATAAAGTTAAGGTAACTTGTAGGTGCCCAAATATTTTCTTATATCTAATTCTTATCAAACTATTGAAAAGATCTGAAAGCATATGTGAAAATTTAACTGCATGCTGTTCTCAAGTCAGCAAGAAGCAGGAGACATGGGAGTTACTTGTGTAAATAGTTTTTTCTTATTCTAGTGCTGTTCTCTGGGAAAGTATTCAAGCCTCAAAGAAAGAACTATTTAATAAGAATCCCTGCAATTGCCAGTGAGCACACACACTTCCATGAAATAACTAGGCCAATTTTTCATTTTCTTTTTATTTTAATACATTGTTTTCATCAGATCTTTTTTAGATATTATGATATGATATTATCATATCATATCATATCGTATCATATCATCAGTCATATCATATCGTATGATCAATCATCAACTATTACTCTAGTACATCCATCAGATCTTGATGGATGAGATGTATTTGAGTCTCACCCAACTGTTAGTGATTTTAATTGCTGTCATGTCCCTTTCTTGGATTGAAAAATGTGTAACTTGCTTCTGAGTCATTTCTGCACAGAGCATACAGGGACCATCGTGCCGAACACATCCCCAGTCATGTGACTGAGAAGTCTGATGCATGATTTACCTTGAATCATACACGGTATTTTTCTGGAACAAACAAGATATATTTGCAACAGCCAGGAGCATAGAAAAACCTCAATGGTTTTCTAAACAGACATTGCAGTAAGCTCTTTAAAAGAGTAGAAAAGTTAAAGCTTATCCTAGTTTGTGCCAGGAGATTTAGACTGCATTCCCAGTCCTCTTTTCTTTCTTTTTACTTTATACGCAGGGACAACTTAGCGTCCTTGCTTGTTTCACACACATTTTCTTTGCTGGATATGTCTGTGCTTTTGACTACATAATCCAGATATTGCTTATGTATTAGGTAATTGGTGAATGTGAACCACAAAAGATGCAAAATCATTACAGTCTTATGGTAAAAAGCCTGCCTTGAGTTAGTGAGGCGTTCTTTGTTTCCCAGACCTCTGGAGAAAAGCAGGTCCTCATCTTCACTGCTTCTGTAGGCAAGTTCTGGATTGTTCTCTGGCTTAATCTGGGATCCTGTCCAGAGGGTCTAATTCTGACATGCCTTAGGAAAGAAGTTTAGGTATTTAAATGGGAGAATATTCTGTAGCTATTACTATAAATATGTAACATTAAAACAAAGTCTGAAACAACAGCTCTCAGGTGATTTTAGAAATCTGTTGTATAGATGCTTTCTGGTTTTTTCATTTTATTTAAAGACTAACAAAATTTTTAGTTGCTTAAATGCTTTGTTCTTTAAATAGTAGTTTTTGGAAATTAATATTCCTGTCACTAGAACAGTATTGCAAACAGAAAGCAGTCATATTGCCAAGCGACAGTGAATGCAACAGTTGCTTTTGGAACTGAATAGAGTTCTTTTGATGTGGTTTATACTGTGAAACATTTAAAAATGCTGTGTACTTTTCCACACTATGTAAGTAGTAGTATGTCAAAATATACAGCTTTAAAATAAGTAGCGTGTTTACTTGCAGATTTTACTTTGTATGGCCCAGACTGTAAAGATTACTTTTTTCCCAAGTGAAATTCAGTAAGTGTTGAATTGGATTTGTATTTATAACAGAAAATTTATTTCAGAAACTACTTGGCTTAAAAGAATAAGCATGTTAATTTTAACTAGTCACAGTCAGCTAACTTTATTCTGAAAGTGAAATAGAAATTTTTGTTTATTACTGTACTATTTGCTGCCTTCCAGGCAAACTAAAGTAATTTTGTTCCTTCCTATTTTGAAACTACCACTACCATTGCATTCTGAATCCTAAGAAAATCTACAAAGATTTACTCTTAAGATTCGTTCATCCACTAGTTGAAAATACTGATATATATTTTTGCTCTTTTAAGGAAGGATGATGAAATGGTTTTAGCATGTGGTGTTTCATACTATGGTATCTGTATGTATGTATGCTATGGCTTTGTCTGTATTGAATTGTATTTGATTGGAAATATGCAACAGCTTATTTACTTTTTAAATATATAGCTGGAAAAATTCTTTGGAGCAGGTAGGCTGGAAGAGATACTAGCAAATCTTTATTCTTTTTTTTGTGTATGTGTGAATTGCAAGATTGTTATGGTTGGTATTTATATCTGATCCACACTGGCAAAATATTTTATTTAAATGTTAAATTTGCTACAATATTTCTTTACATCTCTGCATTGCCTATAGAACTGTTAGCAGCAGAATGCTGCATGTTCAGATATTTCTATTTTGCTCTCCAATGGATACCTGAAAGAAAAAAGTGTTCCAACAGCAGTCATATGTTCAATATTAGTCCTGTTTAATATTTTTGTTAATGATCTGGACAAGGGAATTAAATGCACCCTCAGTAAGTTTGCAGGTTGGATCAATGGGGCCAGTTGTACAAGGTTCAACAAGGCCAGGTGCAGGGTCCTGCACTTGGGTTACAACAAGCCCCTGCAGCACTACAGGCTTGCGAATGAGTGGCTGGAAAGCTATCTGGCAGAAAGGGACCTAGAAGTGTTGGTCAATGAGAGCAGAATTCATTTGTCAGGTATGTGGACATCTGGAATTTCCTTTGGCCTTCCCATAGAGTAAAAACACATGAGGGTCTTTCTTATGTCTTTATAAGGTAGTCTAAATTTCAGTTATTTGTATGTTCTGGTAAGTTGTTTTTGCCCATGATGAAGATCTTTTTTGGGTGTAGCATCTACTTAGAACTATAAATTCAATTCTTACTTACCAATCATAGTACTATATTTATACTTTGAATTTTCTCGTGGATCATCTGAGAACTGGAAGTCTTTGTCGGAAGTCCAACGGGACACATGGCCTGAGTGTCAAATGCCCACATTTCAAAATTTGATGGCATATACTGGCCTGAGAGTCTGCTGTCAGAAGGTGCAACTTTCTGGCTATGCCCTGTTTACTTGTCATTATTGGCTCTACGTGATAAGGACAGCTTAAAGGAGGCACTATTTTAATTTTATCCTATGATATCTTGTTGCAAGAGTCTTATGGAGAAGGTACTGTGTGCTGTCAGGCAGTCAGTAGTGGTGAGCAGGTAAAGGAGAGTAGGCAAAGCACCACAACCTGCTGGAAATACTCAGTACAGATGTTCTCATGAGTTTTGACAACACTTGACTATCAATCTCATTAATTTTCTCATAATTCCAAGTACAAAGAGCTACCAGAGCAGAACAGTAAAATTGTATTCTACTTTATTTATATTCTATGTATAAATATTGATCAAAAATCATAAGCAAAACCCAGACTGTCTCCTAAGAGAAGCTCCTTTTTAACATTTGCCAGCTAACATTTTGTCTTCATTTCTTGACTAGAGTTCTAGCATCTGTATCTCTGGCCCAAAGGCCTTATCCTTTCCAGGAATGGTCTTCAGCCTATACCTGCTTTTGTGTAGCTAGGTTAAGATGAAACAGATGTCTGGTTGCAAAAGAGAATATAAAACTGCATAGAAATATTCTAAATGTCTACTGCTTCTCGTCTTATTTAACACAAGGTCATCTTGTGATTTTTTTTCCCTATCCAAATCCTTGCTGAAGATGAAAATGTGCTGTGGGTTGTAAAACTCTTAATTCCCCACCCTTAATGGCCTGATGAAAGATTGAATAATCCTCATGCAAGTTAGAACATTAACATGAAGTTCACCAAGGCGGAAGGAAACCAGGAAAGCCTAAAAAAGAAAGATCAACAGCTTCTGATTAAACAACATGTTATTTTAATTCTGTCTTGATTTAGTGGATGAGTTCAAATCAGTGGATTTTGAATAAAATCTCTTCTACACAGTAGATGCAGCATGTGCCTGATGCAAGCTGATATTCAAAATAGAGGTTTATCGTCATGGGAAGCTGTTTACTAGTTTGGGGTGACCCAGCTTTTTTGATCCTTAAGGGATAGAGTTCTTACTTTTAATGAGCTTGGAGATCTTTATGCTTAATTGATTAGTTAAATTTTTAAAAGTAGTAGTGCATGAATTTCTTAGCTTGAAAAATTATTTCTGTCTGTGGTCCACAGTATTTTCCTGTTTAGCCATGGAGGATGCAGAACTTTGTAGTCTCATAGTGTTTTCGTTTTTTGACTTTTCCTCTGATAATCATCTCCTGTTTAAACCCTGGGTCTCCTGATCTGTTTTTGTTTTATAATATTAGTCAGATGGATTATTTGCATGCTAGATTATCAGTTCAAAAGAGGAGTCAGTGGAAGACTGATGAACCCAGTGCTGCACTGAGTAGAGTAAAAGATGTTTACTACATAACAATACTTATTCATGTTTATCGGGTAGTGTGCTTGGCATCTCATCCTGTAAGACCTGTGCATCTCCTGATATATTCACCTGAGAATAATTTGCAGTCTGCAGTGTTCCACGTTCTTGGTATTTTGTTTTGAAGACTGTAGTACTTTCATCAGCGGTTTTTGTTAGAGAGTCTTCTACTCTTCCATGGGAAATGGAAAATGTGGCTAAATAAGGAACTTTCATTGTGGCTAATTTCAGTAGTTTTTGGGGGTTAGCTGGGTCTCAAATTTGAATTCTGTACTTGAAATTGGAGACAGTAAATACTGATATTTTGCTCTGTAGTTCAGGGAATAAAGTAAAATTTTGGGGGCTTCTCTGACTTGCTCCAAATCAATCATGACTAGCCCTACTGAAATCAATGTGGTAAGAGTAGTATAAAATGAGTGCTGAGTGTGTGTCGAATTAAAGTTAACAGTATTTAGGACTGAGCACGATCTATATAATTTCTATAGCTTAGTATTTTATCTTTTACTATCACATGGAGCATCACTGCAGTCTCCACAAAGACTTCCACAGGACCTCTATGCCTGCCTAAATTCTAACTAAATCATTTTGAGAAGGAGTTGACAGAAGACCTTGTTCATAAGCCCTATTCCAATCTACTAAAACCAAAGCTATAAATAACCCACCTGCTCCCTGTTTGCCTGCTAGCATATTTGCTGACTTTCCCTTTATTTTTCTTAACAGGCATAATTTCTTGAATGATATGTGAATAATCAAGACAAGGCTTTTTTTAAAATAATTTTTGATAGCTAACATTTTAACTGTTTCAGGCTTCCATGATGGTGCAAATTTGATAAAATTTTTCTCAAACAGCAGGTAAATGGTGGTGCTGCTTCAAAAGAAAGAGTTTTTCTTAGAAATAAGACAAGAACTGTCATCTAACAGCTATGTTTCCAGAAAGACCATCTCAAATTGGACTAAAACTTTCTTGAGACAAGTTCAAGATCAAGTTTTAATACTTTATTTATTTATTTTGTTGTGATCCTAGAAATTGCAAAGCGAAGTTTGCAGAAAGCTCATTGAGGACCTGGATTGGTAGATTAAATGCCAATCTTCCCAGGAGTCTCAAGGAACAGATGACAGGATGTCTTTTGCACTTGTGAGACTGAGTTTATAGCTTCATTGATCTAACACTTGTCTAGAATATAACTCTCCTGTTTAGCAGAGAAAAAGAAGTCACTTTTTCTGAGCATATAGCAAATTTCCTAGTTGTGAAATATTTATTCTACTTGAAGATCTGCTAGATGTTCTGGAGAAGGTAGTTTGAAGATTTAAAATGTTAAAAGAACTAATTATTACTTGGGATTTAATTTTTGGAAATCTGTCAAGAGTTCTATGGCTTTCAGAGAAAAAAATAAAGGTCAACCCAATCTGAATCAATTTATGCATAATAGTTGATATTGTGGTACATGTGTACCATTCGGAAAAAATTCAAAATTAATTCGGGGAGCATGTTATAGTTCCAACGTCTCTTGTAACCTCTAGGCGTAGTATGTGTGCTCTTGCTTTTGACTTCCATAAGTCCTTCATTTCTCTGTGTATTATCTCTAAATGCTTCTTAATACCAATATCTTAAAGTATTGAGGAAGTATAATGAAAGAAGGGAGACTAATTACTTCAGTTTGATGAGAAGGTTATTCTTAAAGACAAGAAAAAAATTAAATTTCTGACTTGTCAAGCATCACTTTCTCCATCACAATATTTTCACGATGTAAATATATTTTAGATGTTCCATGAAAAGGAAATGGTTCTAAGGACCTTGGGAAATGTAATCCAGTCTTTCATTTTTAATATTGTGGCCAAGTAGTTGTTTTTATTTCAAAATGAATTTGATGATTGTATTTTAAATAAGGAAGTTGCCTCTGGTGAGGCAGAGCTAGAGATGCTTGTGAATATCTGTAAAACTCCTGAGATGTTAGAAGATAGGGCCTGTAATCCCCCCGAATGGAAAGACGAGGATTTTATTGCAGTTACTAAATGGAAGCTCCTGCTCAAAGATGTGTTAAATTGCAATATATACTTTGGAGATGGGAGTGCTTGCTGATATGTAATTCTTTCAGGCATATCTGTATATTCAGTTGCTATAGGAACAAGACTTTAGATAGAGTTAAGTAGAGAATAAACTGAGAACTTAATGTACAGCTCTTTCTGATGAAAGATATGTCCTTTAATCCTCACATCTTGATGCCATCTGGACTATAGTTCAATATTATTTTACTGTACCATCTAAGTTTCTTCTAAAATATACTTTTGATCATGCTTCAGCAATAAATGCTGAGTACAATAAACTGTTTGACTGAAGGAACTGTTACTCTGCAGGGGATGGGTAATTCACAACTGTAAGTAGAAGGCTTAATAATGGATCTCCATTTCCTTTTACATATGTTGCATATATGCCTGTAAAATCCCTAAACGTACGTGCAACTTGCATAAAACATCAAATAGCAGTTCTGGAAGTAACCATACAAAATTCTGTTTAGTCTTCTGGTGGAAGTTGGTGCCTGACCACAGTATGTTTTCAAAGTTAATGAACCTTTCATTTGGTTATATTGTCTGAATAATAAATGGCATCAATGACTCTAGTTCTTTATGTTCAAATATAAGGGCTGATACTGAGAAATGCGGGACTAGTCATTGAGGAAGGCTTTAGACGACATATTTAGATGTTTAAAATAGAGGAAAAGATAGTCAAAATAGAACTCTGCATCAGTGAAAGCTGTATGGTGAGCATAATGATAGACTTAATGAACTGAGAATTTGACAGGCTTTAGAAAAGCACAGTGAAAACTGAGAATTGAAATGCACCAAAATATTTCTTTTGTTACAAAGAAGCATTCTCTGAGTAATGTTCACTGCTACAGAAGCTTTAGATTCTTCTAAACACCATTTTCCCTGTTCACAGTCTTATGGATGTCCAACTGTGACCTGAAACTCAGTAGCTTCAAGAAAGATTCTGTGCTCTCTGCTGGATCCCCATTGCCTCATGCAGTCTCTTTTTTCATTTTTATCTTTTTTTTTTCCTTTTTTTTTTTTTTTTTTAATCATAGACAAGCAGTGTTACATGTCAGACAGTCTGTAATCTGTGTCTTATCTTTTGACTGTTACTTAGGCCTTTAGATTTTTAGTATGAGTATGTATTGCAGATTCATTCTGCATAAAATCTCCAGAGACTCAATCTTTCCTCTTCTTCCATACAACTCAAACTTCCAACCTGAATATCATTATTTTGAGATGTAACAGAGAGAGAAGTCTTCTCAGTGAAAGGAAGCTTATGTAATCTGTCTATAATTTTGCATTTTATGGTATTATATATATTTTTAAAATTTTGCTTCTTTGATTTTTGAAATGTCTCTTGTAGCATCAGATCCCCTTCTTATTTTAAATAATGACATCAGGAAGTGGAACCAAGAAATTGAACAGAATGAGTTTTCATTAACTGGGACCAAGGATTTTTGGTGTATATAAGGGTGTATGTATTACAGACATAACAGCTGGGAAAAATATTTCTCCATAAATCTATGGAAGTACTGACTGAAGAAGGATGTTGATCCTTACTAGATTGTGTTCGTGATTTTCTGAATGTGTGTACCCACATAGCCCTACTGAAGGCACTCCACGCAACAGGAGATTAAATATATTCAAGTGTGTAGGGCAATAGAATAATTACTGTGCAAGCAGATGCACTCTCTGAACAAATGGGCAATTTGAGAAAGGTGGTTAAAGTCCCAGAAGAGGAAAGACACAGTATACATTTTTGAACTGTCAGGTCTGCCAGTCTAATTCTTTTCTGTGTGGAACAGATTTTATTTTATTTGTGAGGGTAACTTGGCTAGTGCGCATAGAAGAAACAATGCGTCTAAAATATTAACACTTTGATACTGTTTCATATCACCAAAGTAGAGAGGAAAAAGAAAGTAGTTTCATCTAACCATAAGATCAGTGCAAAGATATTTGAAATATTTTATTCAAAATAGGTAGAATTTGTATAAAAAGTAATCTGATAAATTGAAGAAGATATCTGAAAGCAGCAAGCTAAAATCAGCAAACCTAGTGGTTTGGGATGTTCAGTCTGGAAAAGAGAAGGCTCTGGGGAAACCTTAGAGCAGCCCTCCAGTACTTAAACAGGGCCTGCAAGAGAGCTGGAGAGGGACATTTTACGAGGGCAGGTAGTTATAGGACAAGGGGCAATGTTTTTTAACTGACAGAGAGCAGGTTTAGTTTAGATGTTAGGAAAAAATTCTTTACTGTGAGGGTGGTGAGGCACAGGAAGAGGTTTCCCAGAGAAGCTGTGGATGCCTCATCCCTGGAAGTGTTCAAGGCCAGGTTGGATGGGCTCTGAATAACCTGGTACAGTGGAACTGGAGTTGCGACTAGATGATCTCTAGGGTTCCTTCCAAATCAGACCGTTCTATGATTCTATGAAATACATACGTATGAGGCACTGCACTTAAAAGAAGTCAAAAGGAAATGAGAATAGAAGAATAGATGGATCTATCACAGAAAATGCAAATATAATGCTGGGAAATACTGAAGAAATCCTTGTATGAAGATCCTGAATGTGCTTGTTTCTCTTTAATATGCCAGTATTGTATTAGAGGGCATCTGTCAAGTTTTGGCCATTACTGCAGTGGAGTGATTTATGCAAAATGTCAAGGCATAAAAGGAAGGGAAAAGTTGTAATAAAAGGGTTGGATAGAAAGACTCCTCCAGTTCTCTCATAAGAGAGGAAATGGAGAGTAATGGAAAACTAAACAATAGTTTATTTGAATAATGATTGTAATAAAATTTTCTCCAAATCCACCCCTCCCTCCCCACAATGGGATAAGATACTAAGTCCCAGGAGGCAAAGCCAATTTGAAGAATATTTCATGGATTACAGAATTCAAAAAACATCTACATTTAAGAGTCAAGTTTGTTCAAAGTGAAATTTTATGTTTTTTATCTCAACTGTACTGTTAGTTTATATCAGAATAGCTTAATGTATTTTTGTTCATATTTATAGAACCACTTGTCCTCTGAAAATTTATCATTCAGTATGATTATTTAAAACATTGTTTCCATTAGAAAATGTATTTGACTTGAAACAATATATTATATGAAGATGGTTAGTGCATAGTTAGGTGAAATTAGGTGGAAAGATGCATGATTCCAGAATATAGGGCAAATATCTTACTAAGAATTATATATATATCCATTCACTTCTTTTATTGAAATAGCTGTTCAGGTTAATGTAAGAATGTGTTTTGTTGTGAAGAATATATTTTTTCCAGAAAATACACGTCATCACATTAAATTTCTAATAACAAAAGAGAAACTAGTAAAATATAAGAATTTATTCTCTATATATATCCTATAGTATTCTATTTATTAATAGAATGGTATTTAATCAAATATTGTACACCTACATTTTAATAAAGATTCATATTCTTACCCATGATTTGAAAATATTTTTGGACACTTTATTGTGAACAGAAAGAATGCAACTTTTTTTATACAATCCTGTATACAGTTATTTGAATAAGTTTCTTTTGCTTTTGTGGGAAGAAAACTTGCATAACAAGTGCAGGTATAAGAACTGAGAATTTTATTACCTGACTTATTTTCAGTATGAATTATTAACAGTCAGATTTATTTCTGTGTGTGGCAGTGTCTCTTTAGGAATGATTGAATATCTAGTACTGATGGAGCACTCATAAATTTTCAAAAAGTCAATCAGTTTCTTGTTTAAGAATTTATTTCAGATCTTACCTATAATTCCTGCTTAATATTATGTTGAGGTGGTGCTATGATAACTTATATTGAATATACTATTGTAATAGGAAATATCATTCTGTAGTGGGTCCCAGAGAAGTAAAGTTATGGGGTTTGGAGTTTTTATTTTGTTTGTTTTGTTTTGTTGGGTTTTTTTTAATGATCCACACAATCCAGGATTTATAAGAACAAAATTGGAATGATTACCTTCTTAAATATAGAAAACTGAAAATGATTATGTCAGGGAGAGCAGAAATAAAAGAGGGCTGTTGTAAAATTCTGCCCACAATGTTCTAGCATGTGAGGCCTTACTTAAGTTAGTTCAGTGGCTTTCTGAACAACAGGGAAGTCTGTGGACTCCTGTCTGGTGTGTGAGGTGTTTATTCTCTGAAACTTGGTTGCCTGCTTCACACACTGCTCAGAACTAATCTTATTCTCTTTGCTTGAAATGTAGCTTGAAGCTCTTTGGTGCCATTCTTACTTCCTCCTTTGTGTGCTGCCTACTTCAAAGTGTCTCCACCATAAGCATGCTCAGCTTCTCCCAAGGGGTCTTACCTTAGATGGTCTACTAAAGTCATATAGCATAAATGAGGAACAAGCCAATAAAGCATTATCTGCTACCTAAGCATATTATTTTAATTTCAGTATTTTTTAAGACCATTATTTGAATCATATCAGTAAACAGAATTACAACCTTTTGCTTCAGTTCCTTAGGGACTTTACTGTAGCATAATAAAACAAGTAACATGAAAAACCTTTTAGCTGTAATGAAACTCAAGAAATTGTTTAAACTTTCATGAAGTAAGCTGATCTCAAACTGAAATAAACTGAATGGGTATTCTAGCTACATCTGGTTATGTAATAAAAGCATCAGACCAATGATATTTCCCCCTGGTATTGGAATGGTTATATGAGTGGGAATTTTAGTTTATAAGAGCTTTCTTTCCTAAATTTCATTTCAAGTCTGTTGTTCTGCTATTTCTCATCTCATTTGCTTCTCTGATTCATTACTCTTTTCACTCTTTTGTTTGAACTCTTCTTTTACAGAAGAAGGCTTTACAGAAAAGATTGCCTGAAGCTGTTATGAAGGGGGAGATTTGACTTATTTTGAGATGTTTCTCGCTCCTTATTTTACTCACTTTTTCAGCTAGTCTGGACTGTGTAGACATTGTTTCTTTCTTTCCTGCTGACTTCTTATCATATACCTGCCCACTTGGTCTGCAGTTGATTCAGTCCACTTTGTCTACAGAGGCAGTTCAAGCAGCTGTTACTTAGCCAAGCTGTGAAGTAAGCATTAGATCTTAATTGTTGCATGTTGGTCAGTGCTAAAGTCAGTCCAGTCTTTTTCTGATTGGAGATGAGATTTGCATTCTAAAGATTTAATTAAAGTATGAGTTTCAAAGGCAGTCTGCACTGACCTGGTTAATATTTAATGCCTTTTTTTTCTTACTTTTTCAATGGAATTCATTAAGTTTTCTTAGTGTAAGTGTGGGTAATAACTTTTTAGTCATAGGAGATGATCCCCTGAAAGGCAGTGCTTTTCATGCCATTTTTCTCATGTTAAGAGTAATACAGAACACAGTAAGTAGTCCTCTTCTGTGTTCCAGTGCTTTTCCATGGATCTTTTCTAAATCTAACTTCTGCAAATGTGAAATCCCCCTGTAAAAGGTGCTTTCTTTTGTTACATATTCAGTTTGGACAGACGGCTTGTGGGGGAGGAGAACAGTGCCAGTCTGGATTGCCACAGGTAAGCACCATAACTAGAACAAAAATGGGCAGCTGCTCCCTGGTAGATCTGTGTTACTGAGGACATAAGGCGCTGTAATAAACACCCAGGTATGTGTACCCCAGAGTGAACAAGGGCAAACTAAGTGATCTCTAAAGACCTGAAAATAGCTTTACCTTTATTACAAGTTTGAATCTGTCAATCTGACAATGCATACCTGCACTCTGACCTAAAACTTGGACATGATCTGTGGGGATGTCACAGAAGTTGAATCCACAGATTCCAAAGATTTCACAGAATATTCTGAGTTGGAAAGGACTCACAAGGATCATCAAGTCCAGCTCTTAAGTGAATAGCCCATATAAAAGAGATGAATTGCACAGTATATGCCAGATGTAAAAGCAAATATTATACATCTAAAGAAATTAAATACCCCATGTTTCTAACACTGTCCCTAGCCACAGTGATCCTCAATGCCCAAAGCCTGCCACTGGATGTATGGTCTGGTAGTTTTATGTTACCATGGCGTAATTCAACACTAACACATAAAAATCACAGGTTTCTCATGCAAATAAAATTCCTTTGTGTTATTCTGTGGAGCATCTTGAAATGCACTATAATTAATTTTGTTTTCAGAAAATTAACAGATACTACATGCATTTTCAATACTTAAGGCCCACCCTATTGTGTAAGATAGGCTACTTTGCTATAGATTCACACATCTGAGTAATTATTCCATGCAGTTTTGGCTTATACTGTTTCTTTTTACAATTAGTCTGGTGACAGCTTGAATGAAAATTAGTTGAGTGACATTAGCTAGATGAATAACATTCATCAAGTTATTAATAGACCTTGAAAATATTTCTGTCTTCTGGAATCATTCAGCTATTTTCTTTGGCAGTGAATGTCTTAATGAATATTAAGATCATAAAGGGTGTGCTTCTGTTCTTACTCAGTTCGTTTAGTGCTTTCTGAAAGCTGTGTTTGTGGTTCCAAAAAGTGCTGTACTCTTTGCTCTTTATTATATCACTGGGCTTAGTCATAATAAATATTTCTATTAAAAGAATGAACATTACTTGTGTTTGGATGGTATATGTACATGTGCGTATGTATATATGTATTTTATAAATATTTATATAACAGTTACATGCATTCAAATAAAATAATCTATTTTTCAAGATTTAATCCTAAATAGTGTTATTTTTCATGCGACATTTAATCTTTACAGTTCTGCTTCCCATTTTTAATGTTACCTCTATTCCTCTCTTCCAGTTATTGTGTCTTAATTTCTCAATAATTACAAAATTGTTTTGGGCCCTAGAGGTTGATATCCTTGATGTACTAATGTCTGCTGATGGCCTTACTATAATAGCGTGGATAAAGACGTAGTAATTACAGCTTTTCACCATTATCATTAATCCAATATCATGGTAGGTGACGAGGTTAGATTTTAGTTTAGCTATGTGATTTTGGGTTGTATTTATTTATGCTAATAAGTAAGATTTCAGTACTAGTGAATGAAGGGGTAGGTGGTAGTCTTTTAACTGTAGATCACTTTCAGGAGAAATCTAGAAACTGGAATTACTAAGCAGTTGGAAACTGAAGACCTGAAGATAAATCAAGGTGCACATAAAAATGGTGTCATAATTCCAGGTAGATGTTCAGGCTGACATCATAATTTAAACTCTCTGTCCCGTATAACTAATTATCTTACACATGTTAAGACTGCTTAATATTGCAGAAATTAGTATTCCTTAACTTATGGTGACAAAAGTTACCATAAATTTGGTGGAAAGTGTCACCTCAAGTTCTGGATGGGCAAATGGCATTTGTTGATGATGTTAATCTTAAAACACAGTGAGACCATTACTGTGGATTAAAGGCAGCTCCTTACTTTGGCTTCCAAAATGTGGGGATATAATAGATACAACTGAAATTGGAATGTGAGCTGATTGTTCTTCCCAGTACTGATAAACAGTAATGGAGGTGGATCAGCAGATAGATACTTACGTTAAAGCATCTAACTTACACTGGAATTTAATTGTAAAATGCTATTTTCATATATCCACCAAAGCAAGGTTTACTGCATAATAGTCTAATAAACTGTTCAATAATAGATGAATTTAAATAACAATTAGCATAAACACAACTAACATTGCAAACCAGTTGAAAACAGTTCACAATATCTTTTGCTACACCAACTAATGTACTCATTCAGTGATTATGTAATCATCTCTGATGGAGATAACAGAATAGAGCACACTGAATTAGAAGGGATAATTGCTGCGATAATAACTAAAGAAAGATGTGACTCTTTAAGGCTCAGATTTGTTGCTGGAACCATAATGACTTTTTAATTTTTTTGTATTACAGCTTTATTTCACTTTTGCAAAAGGTTTTTCTATTATTACACTTAAGCTTACCAAAGGCATGAAGTGAAAAAGGAAATAAAAGCTGCAAAAAGCTACAATTCATATTGCAGTCATAATTTGTTGTGATTCACTGCTTTATAGTCTCTTTAGGTCAGAATTTGCAGGAGCCTGTAGAAATAGTGTCAGAAATCCTTATTAGACAGATGATGTGGATTAATCTGCCTCCTACACTGTGGCTCACTGACATCTACCTTGAACATGAGTATTTATTTTCAGTCTGAAGTTTGGTGTCACTCATTAAATCTCTAGATCTAGATTTGTTTCATAATTTAGCTTTTTTTTAATGTGACTAAGTAGATGGTCTTTTGAGCTTTGAGAAATATGGGAAAATGTATATTTTCTGAATGAGACTGTTCAAAACATGAGATGGAATTCTGATTTCATAATGGTTGTGATTTTAAAAATGATGATGTTGGAACCTAATCATACACATTTAAGAGAAAATTACATATTTTTTTAACCTTTGCTTATGGTACAGCTTACAGAAGTCCTAAGGGTAGAACAGTGAGAGAAATGTCCAAACATTTGATTCTCTAGATTTTCTGTAATAAACTAAGGGCTTTTGTGTCATAACATTCACACCAAGAAGCTCTAACTAGCATTTCTCATTACTGCAGATGTGGTCCAACCATCTCCACTACAAGGGTGTGATTTGGATTCCAATTGAAATTTTTGGCTTCTACTTGTTAGTGCAAATTATTGTACATTGATGTGAAGAGTATTATGGACATATCCTTATGAGAGGCAATAGAATGACAAATATCTATTTAGATGACATATAATTCTTGCCATAATTTATGAGGAGAAAATTAGTATAGAGATATAAGGAGATATGGATTTGGAGCCTGTAATTTCAGTGTTATTTTTGTTAGGCTACCTGTTACCAAATCACAAGTGAGTGTAGCTTGAGGTGAAACAACTCCAATTAACACCATAACAAGTGTTTTAAGTCCAGATAATTTATTTTATGCTTACAGAAGGTGTAGAAGGTGAGAAGTGAGGATTTGGACAGGTAGTAATTATCAAGTGATTAAGTACAGTAATTTATCTTGAAAAGAGAGATACAAATAAAGTAACAAAAATGACAGAGGTTTGGTCTTGCACTGAGTTTTGTGTTATAGTGCCAACTTGTTCTGAGATCACCAAGTGGCTGAGTATCATAGTAAAGTTATGAATATCAAACCTCTGTTACTAATCTTCAGACGTTTCTAAGCTTACTTCCTTTCTTACCATTCTGTTGCCTTGATGCCCCACAGCCATGCTTAGCTTTTTATTTTTGTGCCTGTTTCAGGGGATACATTAATGCATTGCTGTTTTGCTCCTTTTTGTGATAGGGCATTCGTTTTAATGGTTGAAATAAAAGTACTTTGGGGCATGGTCCATGTCTCTGATTTTTTCTTTTAACAGTGCACGACACTGCAGGTCTGTGCTACTTCACTGAATTTCTAGGCAGTGCCACATTATAACTGGAAAAGTGTTGTGGTTTGCTCCCACTTTCCATGTAATTAACATTCCTGGCTGAATAGGAAGTTAACAATATTGTATACTCCTTCAAATGCTGTATGAGAACTTCCAGGGAAAAAGATCAAATAAATAGTATGGTGTCTTTATCAATATTTAATATAGAAAGTTATACATATGCGGAAGTGCATATGTTACATATGTTACATATACTGAAAGTGGGATCATCAGGTTCTGCTAATTAGTAGACAAGATGCTGCTCACATTACAATTTCATGAAAATGAAAATTTTGTGTCTCCTGTTTTCACAGGTTATGCCATCTGGCTTCACTTTTATTCAGTGCATGAATAGCATTAACTTTTAATTTTTATCATGTACAAAGTGCTAAATTAATTCCTTTATTTCCTGTGTCTTCCAAATTGTTAGCCTAATTAAGAGCTCACTTAGCAGAATATTGCATATTAATCACATGGCCTCTTTCACTAACATGCTAATTTATTAGGATAAAATAACACTGTAACACTTCAAGACATGGAACTTCCATAGTGTTTCTATTCATAATATCTAAATTCTCAGAATTATTAGCAAATCTCATCATAGAGCATTACTACTGAATTAAATATATGGCATCAGTGTTTAGCGATGGAATTTTAACTTTCTTCATGTTAATATTACTTCCATTCTCTCTTCTTTGAGGCAGTATCAGCTGCATAATACAAAGTTGGACCTCTTTCAGAAAGATGATTTTCTGTTACTCTAATTTAGTATGTAATTTTATTTGGGGAAATATGAGGTAGTGTATATGTGCTTTTGAAATTTAAATCCAAACCCCCAAAGCCTCTCAGGTTTATGAGATCAATCCCCAAAAATAATTTATTTCTAGTGACTGTCTTGTTTAATTAGTTTTTACTATTGCAGATAGTACTAGGTGTGTATGTGATTTGAAATTTTTTATCATTATCAAGAACAGCTTTTATTGTATTATTAATTCAATAAAACGGTCACAAAAAAGCTATTTTTCTCTCCGTTATGCCTTCAACTCAGTAAGATAATGTGAATTGTATGAATTGAATGGTTCCACCAGAAACAATTGGCCTGACCATACACTTGAAAATACAGAGTTGTGCTTTAAATACCTTGATACTTCAAGGCTGATTTCTACATGTTGAACTTAAATTGTCAGGATGAGTAATTGCAGCCCTAGTGAGGCTGAATCTGGCATGCTGTGTCCAGTTCTGGGTTTCTCAGTACAAGAGAGACATGGAACTTCTGGAGCGGTCCAGTGAAGGGTGACAAAGATGATTGAGGGATGGGACCATCTCTCTGATAAGGAAAGGCTGAGGGAGCTGGGCCTGTTCAGCCTTAAGAGGAGACATCTGAGAGGGGACCTCATCAATGTCTGTCAGTATCTGAAGGGAGGGTGTCAGAGGATGGAGCCAGGCTCTGCTCAGTGGTGCCGAGCAATAGGACAAGAGGCAGCGGGCAGAGGCTGATGCACAGGAAGTTCCACCTGAACATGAGGAAGAACTTCTTTACTCTGCAGGTGACTGAGCACTGGAAGAGGTTTCCCAGAGAGAGTGTGGAGTCTCCTGCACTGGAGATATTCCAGAACTGTCTGGACACAATCCTGTGCCATGTGTTCTAGGATGATCCCGCTTGAGCAGAGAGGTTGGACCAGATGATTCACTGTGATTCTTTCCAGCATTACCCATTCTGTGATTCTGTGAATTTTACGAAGTGAACTGGTCATGAAATATATGCAGCTTCCAAATGCTGGAGTAGATCCTAAAGTTTGTAAATATTGGTTGGCAACAGGGTTAGTGTCACAGATTATGCTGTATTTTATGTAGTCAGATATCTCTGGAAGTCCAACACTTTGCCTTCAGTGTATTTCATATACTATCAAAAATGTATCTTTTAGTTGATGTTTGAGTAGTCTCAGCAAACGATGCGCTTTTCTCAACCCCTATTAATAATTTTCAGCTTTATGGATTCGTTCTATGATTCTAGTCTCATTCTCCATGTTTGGAAGAAGCAATACTTAGATACCCTCCTAACTGTCAAAACATACATTCTATTTATGTGCCTTTTGTCACTTCTCTCTTATGATGAAGAGATATAAGAACAGTCAGCAGAAGCCTTTTAGTTTTAAGAACTAACTTTGTTAGGTTTTTAAAAAAAAACCTTGTGAAACAGAAGTAGTAGTTTTTTGGCATAAGAATTCTAATATTGTAAAAGAATGAGGTGAAAGAAATAAGTATTTCTGTTCTCAGTATGATTCTGAACTCAGTCAAGAGATTAAATATTTCTTATGAGACTTGGTTAATCAGAAACTGAAAGAACCAAAAAGAATGCAGTCAAATGGGATTAACAGAAAGTAGACCTTGCTTGACAAAATTAATATAATGATTTATTTAAAAGAAGACAGGGGATGTTGGAAATCAGTGTCCTTAAAAATGTGATACATTTTTTAAATGATACACTATAAAGTAGAAGTTGATTGATGGCTCCCAAATTAATTTTACAGGGTATATAGGCACCTATATGGTGTATTTTAAGTGGTACGCTGAGGGAATTGATTGTAAACTGTTTAAGTTTTTTTTCAGAGATCTGGAACAAAATTTAAAATCACTGGTTATAATGAAACACCTAGAGAATGCAGTGCACCTTTTAGCCTAAAAGAAAAGTTCTGAGATAGTCACATTCTGAAGTACGATGCGATAAACAAAAACTTGACACTGGAAAGGTGTTTAGTCTCATCAATACAACACAGGGCTGAAAGTTGAAAATGATTTCTCAGGCCAATGTTCGACCAGGCAGAGCTTTAATGATATATGTAGTCTTGTGTTGGGACAACTTCCTAGTGGCTGTTGTGCTGATTCTCTGACTTTGCAGTGATGCAGCCCCCATGAATGGGTATGCATAAGTGGGATTGATTACACATCAGGAAAGCCTGATGCTTTTCAAATCTTAAAAGGTTGAGGTTCATTTAACATTTTATTAGCCTACTGTGCATACATGCTGTAGAACTGGTATGAGTTGAAAATAGTTGACATGACTAGTATATTGGAGTCCTATCTCAAGATTTTGTCAGAGCCAAAACTTCACCTTTGGTTACTGTGTCGATTCTGACTGCTCTGCATGTATCGTTGAAAACTTGAAATCTCAAGAGGTAAAACCTGTGGGACTTCAACACATAAGCTGTACAGTGTGTGAGCCTCTGCAACACTGGGGTCTCTGCACCATCGCAGCCCAGCCATGTGTGTTTTGGCTTTTAATAGCTTGGTCTGCAGTAGCAGCAGAGGTTTTGCAGGAACAGGACTGTGTTATCGTGCGTTGTTCTGCAAATATTCAGTAGCCATTGGAAAGAGGCTTCATGGGAATTCTAGACATTTCGACCATATTCGTCAAATGTGAATTGTCTCTTGTTTCATATGTTACCCATTATTTCTCTCCCCATTGCACAAGACTTATACCACCATAGGACACCACCAAAAGGTAGTTTAGAAGTCCCTGGAAATGTTACTTTTCCAATTATGCCTTTGTTCTTTCTCCAGGAGTATAATTTTTGCAATTGCTTTCTCCAGCTCTAGTGGGGAAGGGCCTGGAGACCTATCCTGTTCTGAGACGCCAGAGGACACAGTGCTTTTCTATCCATTTTAAGGGCTCTGCAGCATTACCTAGATGCTGTTTTAGAAATCTGACCTCTTACTGTCTGGATTGGTGGCAGTGTTCTTCTCCAAGAGCTAATAGAGAAAAAATTATACCAGATAATAAATGGTGTTTAAATTTCTGTTGCAGAAATTAACCTTGAGGTCTGACATGTATGCTTAACTGGGGAAGGATATGGATAAAAGAATTCATATCTGTGCAATTTTACTACGGAAATGGCATGAAAAAATCGGCTTTAGAAATAGATAAATACACATCTAATTAATATTGTGAAAGTAAATGTGTGATTATATCAACCACAGTTAAATTAAATATCCAAGCCAATGAAACATCTATAGAAAACAATTTTTCCACTTGATGGAAGGTTGCCTTCCTTTTCTGTGTGATCCACATATTACAATTTCTCAACAGTATAAATGTATACATTAATATTAATATTAATAATTTTCCTAAGGTCATACATATAATAGATGTGCTAATTCTCTTAGAATTGCATATATAATTCAATTTACTTTGGGGAATTTTTGCTGCATTTTTTTAGCATGTTGTCTTGAACTACTACTTGCCCAAGTAGATTGTTGATTCTTGTGTACTTTCATTCAGGAGGCTGGAATGAGGCCTAGATACTTTGTCTTTAAAACATTCAAAGACAGGGTTATTCTGACTTTGAAGCAGGAGTTATGTGTCCATTATACATAATACTAGTAAAGAATAGGATAGCTGTCAGTCCGGATTAGAATCCAGAGGTGTTTCTACAGAGCTCTTCACATTTGTGTGTGACCTCTGTCGACTTCCCTTTCTCATTTCTGCTTGATGTCAGTGAGGAGGAGTGAAAGGATGTTTATTCATTTCTCACAGCAGTGCTCCCCAACACACATCTTCAGGGTTGTGTTCCTTAAAGTAACAATTGACAAAGCTTCGGCAGTTCTCTCTCAGTGTGTTTGCAAGCTGTTACACCACTTTTAGTGACATCTTTTCCTTCATGGTGGAAGTATAACAGAAAATATGACAATTATAGTGGAATATATCACTGGAAAGAAGTAGTTAGCAGAGCAATGACAGGACTATGGGAGATAGTCATCCACCCTGGCAGTCCTTTCAGAAAATGACCAAATAGGGGAAAAATATGTTAATGGAACAAAAATTTCATTTGTAATTTGGGTTTAATTTCGGGTTTTTTGGTCTCAGGTTAAACCTATATGTTTTCTAGTAAAGTCTTCTATTTCTTTTCATGTCAGCTTTAAGAAAAATTTGTCGGAGGACATCAAGTCACTGTCCTGTCTTAGACAAATGTCTTGGTCTTGACCCTTTTCCAATTCATAAAACTGCAGGATTTGCTATTGCTTTTTTCTGTAACAGGTAGAAAAATGGTGTAGTATTATGGTATTAGTAGCAAACTGAACAAAAATATGATAAATCATCATCATCATTTAAGAATTAAAATAATTCTTATACAAAATACTTGAAATGCTTGATTTTTGTTTGTTTGATACTTAATAAGAAAATCAAACAGAAATATTTGTCTTGAAAATATTTATTCTAGAGTTTTTGTGGGCTTTTTTGTTTTTGTTTTGTTTCGTTTGTTGTTGTTTTTGTTGTTTTCTGATTTTGGTTGTTATTTGTTTGCTTTGGTTGTTTTTTTTTTTCTTTTTTTCCCCAATAGCCCCATTCCCTCCTCCACTTCTTGCAGAGAAAAACGTGTGTGAATTCAGGCCTTACTTGAATGTGGGAATTGGGACATCTTTGCATTGCATATTCCAATTTTGTTCATTTGACAGGATTCTACCAGAGTACCACTTCTTAAAGTATGGACACTTTACAGAGTTAAATATGTCATTTACTGGGACAAAACTGAAATGTGGTTGCTTTTGAAATAGAAATTCAGATCTCTTATCTGTTAAATTTTAAGGTGATGAATCCTTTTCTCCTCTTCATTTTTTAGTCCAACATCTATCCCCAGCATTCTTGATTATAGTAATCAATGCAGTCGTTGGTAGGTTCCCTCTGAAAATTTCAGGTGGTTTTTGATGTGTGGTGTGTTCCTCCCCCAGGTCTGCCCTTTTTTGATTTTCCTTGCTGCCTTCTGTAAGCTTTCTCCAAAGGAAGGCGAGGAGCTGCTTTTCAAAGCAATCTTTTTGCTCCCCAAAAAGTTGCATTTGTCCTCATTAGCATCAGCACAAGCAAGGTAAATAGCCCTTCCTTGGCAGCTCAGCCATGCTCACAAAAACAGAGCTTACAGCTACTAAGCGGTGAACACAAAAATGAAGTGCATGCATCCATCACACTTCATGATGGTGTCCTAAACAGGACAGAAGCTTCCAGAATAGGATGTCATTGGGCGCAATAGGAGGTTATTTAAAGTGAACGGTTGCTTAGAAACAACACAACTCTGGACACTGAGCATGGAGAGAGAGGACTGTTTTGCCCAAGAACCAGGGCAAGCTGGACAGCTAGCAGAGAAGTTTGCTACTAAGATTGTATTGCTATGAGCGTTTCACAAAATACTGCATTACAAAGAGGTTTTTCAGAGTCACCAGATAGCTTGTTTTGACAATTTTTCAGTAAAGATAGCTGCAGGCACTGTGCTAGTCAGTCAACAAAATTGGGAGTGTGTTTTAGAGAGGAAAAAAGGAAGGAGATATTGGACTGTCCATACAAATGTGAAGCAGAAAAAATGCCCTGAAGAAACTCCCATAACTCACTCACACAAACACTTGAAATAAGAGAGAATAAAGAAGGAGGTCTGTAGCTTCTTTAGTCTTGGCTTATAACTAGGTTGGTTGCATATGTCTAAAAAAACAAAACACATACATGTAAAATAAATGTTTTTAAAAAGTAGAAATAGTAAAATAATCAATTTTTTAAAAGTCTAAATAGGGATTTGCAAAGTTTATCCAGACTTTGAAACAGTTATAATAGACTTATATATATGTGTTGGATCAGCTATAGAAATTATTTTCGTACAGTAAATTCTAGCTGATGTGCTATTAGATGCTCAATTTTTCAGGCTGAGGATCCTGTACCTTCTGGTTACCTTTATGGAATGGTATGTGGATTTGAACATGTTGTCTTTTTTTATATTCCAAAATCGTTTTGGCTTAATAATCAGTTTCGAACATTCTTTTCTTTGACTCTATCTGCATCTCTTAATTATAATTTAGTTAGGAAGCTATTTCAGTCTTTATTCTGCTGTAGCATTGCTTATCCTCCCTGTTTGGAGTCCATTTGGAAAGATGAGGTATGTCTTTTGTCTAATTAGATAGAAAAAGTAGTCAGCTAAAAAATATTCAGCTAATGACTCTGATGCTTCATTAGAGCTTGAGCAGAGTTTTTTATATATAACATAGCAATATATTATAATGATGTAGAAATAAGATGGTTTGTTTCTGAAAGTTGTCATGTATCAAATAGTCATTGGTAATCTATTCAAGAGGAGCATGATAACAACTCTGGCCTAGAGTACATAATTTTTCAAGTTTAGCAGTGCACCTTGCCAGAATTTTTTTAAAGTGTCTGCATTTTATGATCACTTTTTTGTATTTTAGAGTAGCTGAAGAAGTGAATTTTATTTTTGAAATTAGAGCAAAATCAAGGAAGGGGGAAATGATTTAAAGTGGTCACCTTGCAAGGCAGAGCTAGGCATGAATTCTGGAAATCATAGTTGAGGTGATAGAAAATGAAAGAGCGAGAAATTAGAAAATTGTGAAGTGGGATAAGTTTTTTTGTGGATGACATTGGTAAGGTGTAAAGAGGTGCTGTCAATGATGAAGTTGGATTGGGTCCTGAAATTATGGTACTAGAAAGATATAGCAGATAGCTTGGGTCCAGGTGATGTTGTCCAGGTAATGAACCTGATATACAGCTGAAATTCTGGAATTTTTTTAAGCTGGGAAAAGCTGTGGAGAAGAACAAGATGGAAATAACTTTAGGAAGAAGTTGATTTTATTTATTTTTTTTTTATTTTTCTAAACGGTGTTAAGAAAGGGATCATGTGCTTCAATAGGTAAAGCTAAAATTATAATTTTGCTCAGAACAGGGATCTCCATAAAGGGACAGTATAAATACAGTTATAATGATAGACTGGTATATTGTGCTTGTTAGGAGTGACTGATTCTGTTTCCATCTTTATCGCATAAGTGTGTACTTAAATAAATATGTAAAATATTGGGGCTGCCATGAAACGGTTGTGACTGCTTACATATAATCAACAAAGAGGAAGGGATTTTATATATATACATACACACACACACACATATATATATAAATAGCAATGTAGAACAGTCTCTTAAGAGCAAAATTATATGGACTTGTTTTGTAAATTAACTTCATAAAGTCAAATAGAATGTGTGTGTGAGAATGTTGTAGCTTTGTGATAGTCTTATAAATAATTTATGGACTTCTGAGAGATAATATGTTCAGTGTTGCACACAATAACTCTGTTTCTTTCCTTTAGGTACCATTTAGTGAGGCTTTTTTTCTTACATATCGAGAGTAACCATTTTTCTTGTGGTCCCTTATCAGTTTGTTTATGGGAAGACTCCAGAGGAAGAACTTTTCTGCTTAAGCAAAAAAAGCCGGTTAATGTGCTGTCTATTAGAGAAAAAAGTTCTTCTGAAGTTTAGTGACCCTTAATGATATGTTTCTGTTGTCATGGAAATGAGGCTTTTTTTTTTTTTT